>OY856188.1:138270271-138417771 GCA_963693315.1 Diogma glabrata | reverse complement strand
ATGTACATAAAATTTTTTTGATCTACCTCAACAAATGCGACCATATCGTTTATATATATATATATATATATATATATATATATATATATATATATATATATATATATATATATATATCCCAAGTAGCATTTTGGTTTCTTTAAAAACGCTATAAATATTTAGGGAGTATCCTAATCGAGGAATTTGATGATTTAGAGTACCGCCAAAAACATGTATTCAACCTTTATAGAACATAAAAAGGCGAAAAATCTTATGTTGTATTAGGCCTTACACAACCATAATTTTTTTCTTGTATAAACTTGTTCTCACGATATTATCGAGGATTTATCAAACCTTTTGCACTACATAAATCCCTGTATAATTTATTTTACCATACTTTGAAAATATTTATAGAAGTACTTGAGAATTTTATACATCAGCTATAGAGGAAAACAAAATCCAAAAAATGAAGAAAAAGGTGCGAATAATAATGAAATACGACAAATAACATATTATTTTGTTTTATTTTAATAATTTTTAAAATTTATTAGTACATATTAAATTAAATTGTATATCAATTATTATATATTTTTATTATCGCTACTCACGGATCTCGGTACTTTTGAATTGACAGTCTAACGCATATCTACTCATCATATCGACGGCTCCAAAGCATTTACGTGTAACTACATTTTGGAAAAATTGAGAGAAAGCTCAAAATACGATTTATTAAATCTAATTAAACAACTTGGAGATCAAACCATCATTATATTTTAATTTACTAACAAAATTAAAATATTATTAAAATGTTTCTAAACAAGCTTGAAAATAAAATTTTGTTATCAATAAATCAAAAAAAAATATTTTTTTTATTTATTGATAGTGATTTTTTTTTAAAGCTTGTTTAGAATCACAATAAATCGTTTTGTGAGATTCCTCCCCATTTTTCTAATATGTAGTTCCACGTAAATGCTTTGTCGCCGACGATATCTCTTATTTTCATTTTTTTTATCATTAAAAATTTTATTTCACTGGAACTGAATGAACTGTTGAATCTAAAGATAAATTTAGTGAATGAAATGAAATGATTCAACATGTCATAGTAAAGATTTAGCTACAAAAATCTAAAGTAAAACGAATTCAATTTTTAACGAAATTTGTTTTATACAAACCAAAATTTTAACATTAACTTAACTAAAACTAAACTAGCAAAAGAATTCCAATTCATATTTTATTGTATGAATACCCTTAATGCTGGCTAAGTTTAAAAATTTTGCCATCGAACATATCGTCCCATAAATGTATTTTCCTTAAAATAACTTTCATAAAATCTGTAATTAGAAAGTTAAATTTTTTACATTCTGCATTATTTATTGATTGAATTAATAAAAATTACAAACACTAATTATATCCTTTTTCGAACTTGGTTATTTAAAAACTCAAATCACTGTTTATCATTTAACTATTTTAATATATGAACTAATAATTCTTTGTTTAAGCTATACAGTTTTTATTAAATAATTTAATATCAAACTGAACTAAAATGCTTATTAGTTGTAGAATAAATACTACACAATATAATGTAAATGACATATTTACTTCCAACTATAGCCATATAGTAACGTGGCTTAACTAGAAATTTTCTCACTAAAAGTTCCTTATGTTTAATCTTTTGTTTGCGCAATCAACCTCTCTAACTGCTAGTTGAAATTGTTACACAGGGTTTATGCAAGCTTTTCAGTAAAACCTTCTTATAAGATGTTTTATAAATGTTTATAACATATATATTATCATTTTTTTCTACGACAATTTTTGCTTCTATTGATGTTGTATAACTTACTCCGAAAAATATTTTTAAAGAATATTATCGAGTATTTTACTTCTATAATTTTGTTTGCAACATTAACCATATCTATAGAGGAATTATACAACATTTGACTGTTATAATTTTAAAATCTACTGCAAAAATGTTACTTGGGATATATATATATATATATATATATATATATATATATATATATATATATATATATATATATATATATATTAAGCTTGCCAGATCGCCCGGCTAAAGCCGGACTCGCCCGGCTTTTTTTGGTAAAACTTGGCTGAAAAATCGCCCGGTTCGGACGCCCGGATTTCTAAACAAAATCCGGAAATCGCCCGGATTTTTCCAACATTTGTTCATTGAAAAAAAAAAATATATATATAATATTAATTCATTTATAGTCAAAATTTCAATAATCTGTATCTTTCTTATTCAAATATGCTTCACATGTTAAATCGTGTTATTTTCAATGTTTCATATGAAAATATATAAACAATTGACATCATTTCAACGTTTTATAATTTATATATTGTGCTCTCGTTCGTTCAATCGTTTGCTGCAAATCGTGGAGTTTGGTTGAGTTATCCCAGCGGCGGCCAATACGACAACTGAGCGCGTATTTTCTCACATCAATGACATTTGGACAAAAGAAAAAGGCAAATTGACACTGGAAAACGTTCGGGCACAATTGATGGTAAAATTCAACTGGAAGGAGACATGTCCAGAGTTTTATACAAAAATAAAAGAAGATGCTGGTTTTCTCCAAAAAGTTGCTGGAAGTGAAAAATACAAAATGAGAGCTGATAGTTTGTTTGGTACTCAAGAGAGTGGACAGTCATCGACTTCGATGGAGATT
The DNA here is from genome assembly GCA_963693315.1 of Diogma glabrata. Lineage (NCBI taxonomy): Eukaryota > Metazoa > Arthropoda > Insecta > Diptera > Cylindrotomidae > Diogma > Diogma glabrata. Next base: position 138,415,108 of record OY856188.1, on the reverse strand, counting down.
GAATGAATACAATGTTGACAATTTAAGCATAGAACTCTTTCTGTAATAAACAGAATTAAAAATATTATTAACAAAATATATTTCAACATTTCAAAGCAATAAAGAGTTTTCAAAGGTTATATATGAAAAAACATAGTCTTTTTGTTTTCTTCTTTTCTGTGCGAATTTAAAAATTTTGTATTTCCCCCGGATTTCGCCCGGCTTTTCAAATGGAAATTTTGACACTTGTCGCCCGGATTTTGCCCGGATTTATAAAAAAACCGCCCGGATTTTCCGGCCCGGAATGCCTCCAAAAAAAATCTGGCAAGCTTAATATATATATATATATATATATATATATATATATATATATATATATATATATATATATATATATATATATATATATATATATATATTTATATATATATATATATATATATATATATATATATATATATATATATATATATATATATATATATATATATATATATATATATATATATATATATAAATTTTTTTTTTGTTTTTTCGTCTCCGCTTATCATATATAGTCGTTTGGCACAAAAATTTTTCCGAAATTCCGAGATGGAGCCCATTGCAATAGGTAGATTTTTATATGAAATCTACCTAAAATATGTGGAACAAGTAACCTTTGACAAAATATTTATTATTTTTTCCAAATTATTGTGTAGCTATGACAACAAATGATAACAACTATTTTAATTGGATAATGAAATTTTGAATTTAAGGGTTGCTTTGATAAAAAGTTTTATTTTTCATAGAATTTACACAAATACAAATGCTTTTTACTTTTTTGGGCGTAGCTATGAAAACAAAATAAATAGTTGAAAAGTGATACTTTAAAGCCGCAAATCACTGGCCATATCCGGGTACAGGTTAAGAGTCTTAAGAGTCTTAAGAGTCTAGAGTTAAGAGACTGTCAAAAACAAAGCGTTATAACGGCCGTTTGGGGCAAAATATGTAAACAAAATTTATAAATATTAATTATTTGAACATATTTCTATCATTTTTTAAAAAGCCAGACATCTGCAATAAAAGGTTCTTTAGCTATCTGCAATAAACTGTGTGAAGTACAACGGTATTTAGCGGCACTTTCACGGTCGCATTTTTTCACTTACGCTAAAAATATTTTCTGCGTATGTTGCGGCAAACAGTTTCCTGAATATGTTTGACAATTGGCCATATCGGGGTACAGGTTAAGTGCCTAGAGCCCAAAAACTGTATTAAATAATGTTTATTTTTAAAATTAGATTAATACTTCTGTTTTTAATTAGTATTTTTTATAAAGTAATCTGATAAATCCGATTCTAATTGCACACATAACTGTCTGATCCCGAAATCTACCTATTTCTAGCGGATATACCTGCCGCTCGGACTTTTTTTTTGAAATACTTAGCCATAATTTATTTTGTTCATTTGAGTACGTTTGATGTTGTCAAAAATATTGACGCCTTAGGGCGTAAAATAGTAATTTTAGGCATTGTTACTTCGATTTTAGGCATTGTTATTTCAATAGGAAAAAAGGCCTGCTTTACGCACAATTTTTGAATCGTAAAAGTGCATTTTACGGTTTACTCGTATAAAAAATATATTTTTTTACGATAGTATTTGAAAAATGCATTTTCATGAAGAGCATATCCGCTAGAAAAATGGCAAATTTTTTAACTAGTGTGAAAATATTTTAATAAAAGATGAGAATGACGGTGTACAATATTTTCCATTAACCGCATATTTCTATTGTTCGTCAAAAGATGGAAGATAAAAAGAAATAACATAAAATTACAAACCATTTTAAACATAACACACCTACAATTTTTTAAAAATTGACTATAAAATTTTAGGTTTTACTACAATTAGACCATTTTAATTCAGTAAAAGAATTTTTATAACTGTATATTAAGTATACTATAAAACTCACTACTCATAAAAAACATGTGAATACTTAATATAGTCAAAACAACACGAAAATAACATGTTACTATGGTTATCAATCAACCGATCACCACAACTAACTGCGTGACTGCTATTATGTCAAATCGTTTTTTTGTTTGTTTGTTTTCCTTTATTTGTCTCAGAGAGAAACAGTTATGTCTGTCAATAGACGTGCGTAAATTTTTCATTTGATTAAAAATTGTACAATTATTGCGAGTCTCTTTTAAATTTATTATAAAAAAACAACCACCAAAAAAATAATAGTTTCTCCCTTCCTGCGACTGTATAAAAAAATGAATAAAGGATGACGTTTTGGGTACGTTTTGCATTTTATTATAACCAAACATATAATTTTTGCTATTTTATGAATTAAAATTAATTTGTCCATATAGCGAAAAGAGTTTGTCAGCAAATTTTTATCACATACTTTGAAAATATATAATATATAAATACATAACTTAAATATTTGTTCGTGTCGTTAGAAAATATTGCTTGTCCATTATAAAATATTCACTATTATAAAATCACTGGAAATAACAGAATAAATTTAAAATACTCTCTCTACTTCATTAATTTTATAAAAATTGGCACAACTAAAAGGAATACATTTTACTTTTTGTTTCATTTTAAATTATTTAATTGTTTTTATTTTATAATTTAATAAAAAAGTTTCTTGTTGTAAATAAACAGAAATGCAAATGGCGAAAAGAGAATTTTAATATGACATATTATTGATCACGATTTGTTATGTCTCGCTTCATTCCATACAATTTTAAAGTTATGTTCTCTCTATATATTTATATATACCCTAAGTTATTAATACTTAATAAATTAATTAAACATGTTGAAACGATTGGACGATTTGGATATAAAAATAATTTGGAAACCCTGACCCTGGAATCTCTTATTTATCACAGATAAATTTAAAAAAAGTATATAAGAATACCTTTTCGAAAATAATTAAACAGAAGAAAAATCAATTAACAAAAATTATATAACTCAAAATACAAAAGGTTTACATTAATGTAGTTGTTTTCTTCCAAAACCTGTCCTGTGGAACATATGTTGATTGAAGGCTGTCACAAATTTCAATCCAAAAAAAATCATTTATCCAAAACAAAACATCTGGAGTGTCATCCATAGACGCTTTGTAGAATACAATACACCATGTTAATCACCAAAAAGATGAGCAAAATCAAAAGATGAACCAGCATGACAATCATAATACATATAAGAATTATTTGTAATTAATTCATTTATTAGCACCCTTCTAAATCATTACTTGATGCCCCAATAAAAAAAACTGTGATGTAATTACAATGGTTTACTGTTGTGTTTGGTAATATTAAAAATTCCTCAAACACTAGTTTGTACATATATGTTTCGCGTTGAAATAAATCTATCGCGTTCAAATATTGACGACGAGCTAAATTTGTTGGCGCCAATTCACAAATTAAGCTCAACATACTTTTCATATCCAACTTCTCGTTCACTTTCATGTGAAGAAACCTAGACGAGCCAGTTTCACCTTTTTAAACACAATTTCGGACATCCTATTCATATTCATTATTCACCCGTTGCATTTTCCTCAGCCACTAACGATTTAATTATTTTCCAGTAACCGGAATGGTAAAACCACGACTTCGCTATCTTCGAAATCATTTTCCAATACAAACACGCTCATATTCAATAATACAAAAATATGTTATCCAAACTCAATTGAAAATGTTGAAATTTATTTGGAATATTTGTTTGATTTTTTCAACAACTGATGCTAGTTAAACCTCCTAACATACAAAACTTAATAAAAAGCAACGAACACTGATAAAATAAAAAACAGCTAATCTATATAAAATAGTTATTTACATATCGAGGGCTGAAAGTAGAAGAATACGCCAGCGGTTCATATTGAAGCCCGATGCGAAGCGAGGGCTTTTATTGAACCAAGGGCGTAATCTTCCTTTCAGCCTGAGTGTATGTACAACGTTTTACGCACAACTGCACAACTTTATTGTAGTATAAATCAATTTTTGAATTTTTTAAACTCGCTAGACATTTTGAAAATTATGCTAAACATGCCCATGATCTTCTCTATAAACTTCATACAATAATTTATTTGTTTGTTCTAATTTTATGAATATTTTACGGGTGATTATTTTACGGGTGGTAAAGTAGAAGAATATATTAATATTTCATATAGCAACGGGATTTTATTTTACGGATGTAAAGTTCAACTTTCAGCCACGATAACTAGGATGTAAAATGTGTTTTACGATTCGTTTGTGCGTACAATCAATTTATCAAGTTTAATATGGACTATTTTGATCCAAATTTACATGTAATTATCTCAATGATTTAAATTTACACAATCATATACATTTTCTTTTTAGCAACAACAACACTTATAACAATATTCACTCTTGATTTAAAGCCGTGTTCGATTTGACTGAAACAGCTGAAGCAACTGAAAAATTAAATGCAATTGTTGTTGTTTTTTCTGTTGTTTCAGTCAAATCGAACGCACCTTAAATTTACATAATAATCTGGAAAAACAAAAATGGACCAGTATAAATAGAAAGACTCTTCAGTATTTTGTTTGTTTTATCTTGTTTCTTTCTCGTTAAAAAATTATGCATTTAAGCTTCTACCCTAGTAAAAATTGTTTACCAGTTTACTAATACAATTTACAAAAAAAATATTAAACCACTACAGATAAGCAAAAAATATTGAAGTATTGATGATATTTTCATTGTATTGCTTAAAAGAAATAAATAAATGATCCTGCGATGAATATTTTGATGTAATTCTTAATTACTTTCATGATAATTATCAGTAACTAACATTTTGCCCCCCCTCTCTTTACTCTCGTTGCATTTTATGATTCTTTTTGATATATCTTTTAAACATAGTCAAGAAATTTTTTCTAGTTTTGTTTTTACTTTTAGAGCTGCAACCTTGTGATTTTTGTCAGTTTTTGTTTAAAAGTGACAGATTGTGTTGAAAAACAATATACAAATCAATAGTGATGAACGGTACAGAAAATCGAAGAAGCTGCAGTGCAATAAATTTTTGTTATAATAATTTTTAATTATCAAATATTTATACTCTTTTATTCATTTTCATATTTCTCAGTAGCAGCTGATTTATAGACTATTTATTATTTTAAAAAAATATTTTTATCCAAATATTTCGTTCTTGCGGGTCATCATCAGGGGTTACATATATTTTATTATATTTAATATTACCTACAAAGCAATTAATTAGAAACAACACAAAAAATTAACATAAAACTTACATAATCAAAATTTTTTTATAAAATTTTTTTAAAAAATACTTGAAAAATTAACAATAGCTTAAAAAATAGATAACAAACATAAAATGTTTAAAAGAACAAATTGCACACAAATTCTATAAAAACTTTTAATAGAATCATTATTATTATTAATTCAAAATAAAAATTATTTCATATCTTTCAATCACAACAGAAAACAATTCCATGAAAAGAAAAATTTTTTGAATGACGGAAAATCAGTTTAGAACGATCCTTGAAAATGAAAGCTTAGCTTTCGAAATCGATCGGTTGTAATAAATATATAGAGATCAAAAAAGTTTGTTTTAACTAAACAATAACAATTATAATATATTAATAATATCTAGTGCTCTAAATAAATAAAAAATTAACTACGGAAAATCATATTTTGAATAAGAAAACTCGATGAAAAAAAAGTTTCTGAATTGAATGTGACTACTAAATTTAATATCACCCTATTGTTCATTTAATAATAGAAATATAATTTTAATGTAAACTATTACAATCTGTTTTATAAATAATTGATTTAGGTTCCAAAGAAATGTGTGCCATTTCTTTAAATACTATCTTTAAATGGTTAATTTCATAATCAAGAACAACAGGATTTTCAAAATCAAAATCATCCAAACATTTTACAGAATGACAAGCTAATGCTGATCTATAATTTTGACCGTTTCAATTCTTATTTGATTTTGTAAATCTAACATCATTCTCATGTTGACAAATCCTCGTATTTAAAGTTTTAGAAGTTTGATCAACATAAATTTTACCACATTTGCATGTAATTTTATATACTAAACCATTTTTCTTTTCATCAGGTATTTTTGATCTTTTAAATTACTTAATTTATTTGATATATTTTGTCTTATAAAAAAATTACATTCTGAAGATGAAAAAATAGATTTAAGTTTTTCAGTTAATTGTGGAACATAAGATAGTGAACCAAAAACTTTTTTAGTTAGTGGTAATTGATCTGTAGATGGTTTAAGCTTAATTTTATATGTATACAGAACTTTATTTATTAATTTATTTATTTGTCGAAAAAGATAACTATTTTTTAATAAAATTTTAGTAACTAAATCAATGTTTTTTTGTCTAAAAGAACTGTCACTTAAGTAAAAAACTTTCCTAATAAAAGAATAGGCTACATTATATTACTTCGGTCTGAAAGACCTAAGTATTACATTCATGAGCTCAAAGTGAAATTCTTACCCCCACTTTTTTTGACATTTCTCAACGTTTAAGGACCTACTGATTCTAAAAAAGCAACAAAAAAATGTAGGTCTGTCTGTCGGCCGGCCATCCGGCCGTCCGTCATTACCTACGCTGCAGGGAAAACGGCTGGAGGGATTTCAAAAATTTTTTTTCTAAAAAAAGGTATTCACAAGGGACAGGCCCGAAAGGACGCTGTGTTCGATAACTGTACCGGAGGTGTGTCAAAAAAATCATTTTGTGTGTCAAAAGTAGCAAATTTTCATATTTTTGGCTTAAAAAACGTTCATTTTAGGTGATTACGAGTAGGAACATTAAATTTGGAGAAATCTTGATGGTCGGGATTGGTATGTGAGATCAAAAACTAGATTATTGCATTATAATTTTGTCAAAAAAATGTTGTCAAGTGTGTCAAAAGAAAGATTTTTATTTATTTTTTTACCTAATTTTTTGGAAAAAAAATAAAATTAATTGTTTGTTTGAAATGAAGTTTTATTATTATTATTGAGAATTATGGCATTATAAGTTTGTCAAAAAATGTTGTCAAGTGTGTCAAAAGAAAGGTTTTTATTTATTTTTTACCCAATTTTTTTAGAGAAACATAAAATTAATAGTTTGTATGACATGATATTTTATTATTATTATAGAGAATTATGGCATTATAAGTTTGTCAAAAAATAATGTCAAGTGTGTCAAAAACGATTTTATTTATTTTTAGCCAATTTTTTGGAAAAAAAATGTAGCTGATTTTACGACGTAAATGTAATTTAAAAATGCAATTGGACATGGAAATTTTTGAATTTGTTATAGTTTTGGAAATATTTTTGGAATTTTGACAAAATTTTCAATTTTTGATTTTGTAATAATTTTTGCAATATTTTTAGAATTGCGGCAGAAGTTTTAATTTTTGATTTTGTAAGAATTTTTGGAATATTTTTAGAATTTTGAAAAATTTTTAACTTTTGATATTATTATAATTTTTGGAATTTTGAAAAAATTTTCAATTTTTGATTTTGTAATAGTTTTTGCAATATTTTTAGTATTTTGGAAAAAGTTTGAATTTTTAAGAATTTTTGAAATATTATTGGAATTTAGAAAAAATTTAAATATTTGATTTTATTCTAATTTTTGGAATATTTTTGGAATTTTGAAAAAGTTTGATTTTATTTAATTTAACCATATTTTTGGAATTTTGATTATAATTTTCCGGCAGTGTATTGATGTTTCGTGTTAGTTTTGTAATAAATTTTTAAACAGATATAAAAAATACTAGTACTTTAACAAAGAGTTATGTTTGATATACATTGCTGCCCAAAACTAAAACCATGTCCTCATAAAAGTGTTTTACCGAAAACTATATCAAAATCCTCAACCCAGACCGAAGTCTTGATATCTCAGAGCTGTGAGATTTCAGCCCCTCCATATATTCAATTTATAAGGATGATTTGATAAAAAATTAAGAAACCTGTTAGAAACTATATCTTTAGAATACCAATTAGTTATGATTTTTTTATTATTTCGAGTCAATAGTAGATCCCATAATGGTAAACAACCTTCTTTTTCAAATTCAATGGTAAATTGTATTTTATCATTAAAAGACTCAAAAATGTCTTTTGTACAAAGATTAATATATAATATTTAATTTAATATTAATTAAATACCAATTGATAGCTTCTTCCAGCTAAATATTCTTGACGTCACTGATCCAGCAATTTTATGATTAAAATCAGGTGAATAATAAAAGAACCCTTTTACAATGTTCCTTCTCAGTTGCATATCAATTCCACACCAATAGATCAATTCAACAGCAACATGATTCAACAGCAATAGATCAATAATTAATAATAAATTGACTTACTTCTTTTAATCCACCTCTTAACAAATCCATTACATCTTTGATTAAAATGAATTTAAAATCAATTTGATAGAATCTCCACAATATTGAATCAAACATATAACGTAATAGTTATTTATATTTTAATTCACATATACAATTTAAAATGTTCAGAATAATTAGATCTTTTTAAATATAAAATTATTTAAATTTTAATTTACAGTTGAGCTTTCAATGTTTATTATTAATGATCTTTTTCTTTAAACTCAAGCTGTGTATTATATTTGTTTTAATTTGAACAAAATATAATAAGGGAAACTTTTCTGAGAAACTTCAAAACCATATCTTTGAATCGAAAAAAATCCAATTACTTCTTTACTTACTTTTTTTTTTTTTTTAAATAAAATGTGTTGTGTAATAGGGTTTATAATATGTGTCACAACAACACATAAATACCTTTTAAGACCCAGGTCTAGACCTGGGTCCCACAACAACTGGCGTTCTAAGGTGTTGATTAACGCTCTTTTTAAACCTCTGCAGGTTGAAGCCACCTGAGACTAAGGGTTCCGGCAAACTATTTCATTTGTATGCAGTTTGGACAAAAAAGTCTTTCTGCGATCTGCCAGTATGACAGCGCGGGATCTTTACCGCTTCACTGGTTGCGGTAGCCGATATGCCGAGTTCTCCGGGCAGGATTAATTCGTTCGTGCATTTTACCATTTGAAGGAAGGGGCTCGAACGACTTGTGCAGAGTACTATCATCTGCAAAACTATTTATTGGGTTGCTGGTGATTTTCAACAATTCGTTGATATAAATCAAAAATAGGGTTGGGGACAATACTGAGTCTTGAGGTACACCAGCGTTAATTAATTTAGAATCAGAAGAAAATCCTTCTAAGGAGACCGAAATGTATCGGTCGGATAGAAAATTTTGAATCAGCTTCACAACATTGGGATGAAATCCGTGCGCAACGAGCTTGTTGATTAAGTTGGCATGCCAGACTCGATCGAATGCCTTGGAGATGTCTAAAGCGATAACGTATGTTTCACCACCTTTATCAAGTATGCTGTTCCAACAATGCGCTACATAGTTTAATAGATCGGTAGTTGATCTTTTGTTTCGAAAACCGTATTGGCTGTTGGATATTAAATGATTGATCCAGAATGAATGATCCAGAAATTTTGAAATATGTGTATTAATATATGCTCATAGACTTTGGATAGGACCGATAGTAAAGCTATTGGCCTATAATTTGAGATATTGGATTTTGGTCCCTTTTTGGGGACGGGCTTGGACATTTGCAAACAGCCAGCCCGAGGGAAATATACCAGATTTATACGATTGGTAGAATATTTTAGTCAAAGTTGGTGCAAGTTCTTTGGAAAAGGTTTATAAAAAAATGGGTGGAATATTGTCCATTCCTGAGGCTTTGTTGATGTTTAACCCCTTTAAAAGTTTAGCGACTATTTTGGGTTTCATTTTAATTTATCTCAAAAATCCAAAAATAAATTTAAATTCCCTTAATGTAGTCTAATGTTAATACATATAGGAGTACAAATTGACCAAGTGTCAGCCATTGATTTCAAATTGATTGGAAACAATCAATAATGACTATACAATCGTAACTTAGGATGTTAATTAGAAAAAAAATGTTCCCCATTCTATGAATTCACACAAAAGTATTGTCTAGAAATTCAATGCAAAAAATTTAATGTAAAAAAAATTCCATAATATGGAGTCTAATGACAGTGGAAAAATTCAACTTAAGTAAAAAATAAATAATTGATGAAGAAGTTTCAACTTTGAAATTGTCATCGCCTCATCGGCGTAATCGATAGCGTGTCTGCCCAAGGATTCGAGCCGGGCACTGACGAGGGTAGGTTCGAATCCCATCCGAAACACGAAAAATGTGAATTGGAGTTTTTTTCTGAGAAACTTCAAAACCATATCTTTAAATTGAAAAAATTCCAATTACTTCTTTACTTACTTGAGTTTAATTGATCTCAAATATCCAAAAATAATAAGGGAACTTTTCTGCAATCCCGAAAAGAAAAATAAACTTTTGCAAAACGAAAAACAAGAACTTAATTTACGTTGCGGAAAAACTTTTATTGAAATTAATTTGTTTACTTCTAAATCTTATTTTCCAAAACATTTTGTTAATGGTACAAAAGACATTTTTGAGTCTTTTAATGATAAAATACAATTTACTATTGAATATGAAAAAGAAGGTTGTTTACCATTATGGGATCTTTTATTGACTCGAAATAATAGAAAAATCATAACTAATTGGTATTCTCAAGATAAAGTTTCTAACAGGTTGCTTAATTTTTTATCAAACCATCCTTATAAAATGAAATATAATGTAGCCTTTTCTTTTATTAGGAGAGTTTTTTACTTAAGTGACCGTTCTTTTAGACAAAAAAACATTGATTTAGTTACTAAAATTTTATTAAAAAATAATTATCCTTTTCAACTAATAAATAAATTAATAAATAAAGTTCTGTATACATATAAAATTAAGCCTAAACCATCTACAGATCAATTACCACTAACTAAAAAAGTTTTTGGTTCACTATCTTATGTTCCACAATTAACTGAAAAACTTAAATCCATTTTTTCAGAATGTAATTCTTTTATAGGACAAAATATATCAAATAAATTATATAAGTAATTTAAAAGATAAAATACCTAATGAAAAGAAAAATGGTTTACTATATAAAATTACATGCAAATGTGGTAAAGTTTATGTTGGTCAAACTTCTAAAACTTTAAATACGAGGATTTGTCAACATGAGAATGATGTTAGATTTACAAAATCAAATAAGAATTGAAGCGGTCAAAATTATAGATCAGCATTAGCTTGTCATTCTGTAAAATGTTTGGATGATTTTGATTTTGAAAATCCTGTTGTTCTTGATTATGAAATTAACCATTTAAAGATAGTATTTAAAGAAATGGCACACATTTCTTTGGAACATAAATCAATTAATTATAAAACAGATTGTAATGGTTTACATTCAAATTATATTTCTATTATTAAATCAACAATAAGGTGATATTAAATTTAGTAGTCACATTCGATTTAGAAACTTTTTTTTTCATCGAGTTTTCTTATTCAAAATTTGTTTTTCCGTCATTCATTGTTTTCATGGAATTGTTTCCTGTTGTGATTAAAAGATATGAAATAATTTTTATTTTAAATTAGTAATAATAATGATTCTATTAAAAGTTTTTATAGAATTTGTGTGCAATTTGTTCTTTTAAACATTTTATGTTTGTTGTCTGTTTATTAAACTATTGTTACTTTTTTCAAGTATTTTTTAAAAAGATTTTCGATTATGTAACTTTTATGTTAATTTTTTGTGTTGTTTCTAAATAATTGTTTTGTAGGTAATATTAAATATAATAAAATATATGTAACCCTTGATGATGACCCGCAAGGTCGAAATATTTGAATAAAATGATTTTTTTTAAATAATAAATAGTCTATAAATAAGCTGCTACTGAGAAATATAAAAATAATTTCTAATTTCAGGAAAAAACTGACGCGTCTAAATCATAGAGGAAGAAGGAAGAACCATCTCCTTAAAAAATTTTAATGCCTTATTAAATAAATTTTAATGCCTCAAAAAATTTATAATTAATAAAATTCTATTTTAAAATATAAAAATGGCTTTTAAAATACCACAATTATCTTCTGTTCTATATTTTATTCTGTGTTCTACATTATTTTTATTCTAAATATTCTGTACTGGTTTTACGCTCTATGAGACTATGTTCACACTGATTTCACTAACTCCATAATTGATTTCGATTTTAATAAATAAGTAATCAATGAGTTCCACTATTCTATAGTTAGTGAAGTTCCTGCTGAAATTTGCTAATGAATTCTATCATTTCATCAGTGATGAATCTTTTATGAAAATTCACTAATTATTTCGTTGGTTTGTTGGTAGTGAAATTCCTGATGAAGTTCATTCATGAACTCTCTGTTTTCTCATTCATGGATTTCCGATAGATGTTCATCAATAACTTCATGAGTTCCATAATACTATTATTCATAATGAAGCTTACATGGTTTTTATTGGAGCATTCATTAGAAGAGAAGAGCATATACAAAAGTAAATAAGTGAATTTACATCACAAGCTCATAAACGTTTCATTGAATCATGATTTTCATGATGAATTATTGTATGAATTCACTAATTATCTTTAACTAGGGTAACATCTACCTACATGTAATAATGTAATACTATGAATAACCCTACATAGCAAGAAAAAACCCCTAGTAAAAGAGAGTTAGTGAATTCATACAATAGTTCATCATGAAAATCATGATTACCTATTTAATGAAACGTATATGAGCTTGTGATGTGAATTCACTTATTTACTTTTGTATATGCTATTCTAATGAATGTTTCAATGAAAACCATGCTGACTTCATTATGAATATCAGTCTTATGGAACTCATGAGATTATTGATGCATATCTATCGGAAACTCATGAATGATAAAACAGAGAGTTCATGAATGAACTTCATTAGGAATTTCACTACCAACAAACCGACGAAATAATTAGTGAATTTTCATAAAAGATTCATCACTGATGAAATGATGGAATTCATTAGCAAATTTATGCAGGAACTTCACTACTATAGAATAGTCGAACTCATTGATTACTAATTTATTATAATCGAAATCAATTATGGAGTTAGTGAAATCAATGTGAACATAGAGCGTAAAAACCGTACAGAATATTCAGAAAAAATAGTATAGAATACAAAATAAAATAAAGAACAATAGAAAATTGTGGTATTTTATAAGCCATTTTTATGTTTTGAATTAAAATTTTAATGTTGAGGCATTAATATTAATTTAAAAAGGCAGCAATATTTTTTAAAGAGATGGTTCTTTCTTCTTCCTCTATGATTTAGACGCATCAGTTTTTTCCTGAAATTAAAAATTATTATAACAAAAAATTATTGTACTGCAACTTCTTCGATTTCCTGTACCGTTAATCACTATTGATTTGTATATTGTTTTTCAAGACAATATTTCACTTTTAAACAAAAATCACAATGTTGCAGCTCTAAAAGTAAAAACAAAACTAGAAAAAATTTCTTGACTGTGTTTACAAGATATATAAAAAGAATCATAAAACGCAACGAGAGTAAAGAGGGAGTGTAAAATGTTAGTTGCTGATATAATTTTCATGAATGTAATTTAGAATTTCATCAAAATATTCATGGCAGGATTCCCTAGTAAAAACTGTTCACCAGTTTACTAATACAATTTACAAAAAAATATTAAACAGCTACAGATAAGCAAAAATATTGAAGTATTCCCTAGTAAAAGTTACCCTAGTAAAAAAGAATTAGTGAATTCATACAATAGTTCATCATGAAAATCATGATTACCTATTCAATGAAACGTATATGAGCTTGTGATGTGAATTCACTTATTTACTTTTGTGTATATTCACTTCTCTTCTAATGAATGTTTCAATGAAAACCATGCTGTTTTTATTATGAATATCAGTATTATGGAACTCATGAAGTTATTGATGAATATCAATCGGAAATTCATGAATGATAAAACAGAGAGTTCATGAATGAACCTTATCAGGAATTTCACTACTGACGAAATAAAAATAGTATAGAATACAGAATAAAATATTAGAACAATAGAAAATTGTGGTATTTTTAAGGCCATTTTTATGTTTTAAATTAGAATTTTTTTAATTATAAATTTTTTGAGGCACTAAAATTATTTTAATAAAGCATTAATATTTTTTAAAGAGATGGTTGGTTGGTTGGTTCTGCCTTCTTCCTCTATGATATAGACGCGTCAGTTTTTTCCTGAAATTAAAAATTATTATAACAAAAAATTATTGTACTGCAGCTTCTTCGATTTTCTGTACCGTTAATCACTATTGAGTTGCATATTGTTTTTCAACACAATACTTCACTTTTAAACAAAAACAGACAAAAATCACAAAGTTGCAGCTCTAACAGTAAAAACAAAACTAGAAAAAATTTGTTGAGTACAGCTGCGTTTTTTTCATTTGGGTCAGGGTCAAGTCAAGGTTTGATAAAAACGATGTGGGTCACGCAAATAAAAAAAATATTTTATTTTAAATTGTTGGCAACACTGAGCTGAGAAGAAAAAAATTGTGAACTTGTAGCGCCATTTTGAAATTAAAACTCAATATAAAGTAAATTCAAAAAATATTTAACGTCTCTTGAAAAATTAAACTTCATATAAAAGAAATTCAAAAAAATTTAATCAGAAACACTAATCCATTTTTTGTTCATTGATTATTGCAAATGGTGTGAAATAAAATGAAATAATTTATAATTAACAAAAAATTGTAAACATCTATTCTTTAAAAAATATTGATTTTATATCGTACATATTGCTTTAAAAATAATTTTAAGCAAATTTATTGAAATCGTGTTGAAAACAAATCATATTAAAATTGATTTTAAACATTTTACAAATTTTAAAAATTAAAGTATCTTTGACAGTTTTTTTATTTTGAATAAATTTTCTTTGCATTTATAAGTTTTAAAATGACCACACCAACCTTATAAAATCAAAACCTACGTTTCGCCATCTCTTCCAATTTTATGTAACCAAAATATTTTCGATCATTGATCTAGAGTCTAGACCTAGATAAATATCTGGGTTATGTTGTTGTTGTTTTTACATGTAAAAAATAGAGTTGATCTAGACCTTGACCCTGAGCCAAATGAAAAAAACGCAGCTTATGTTTACAAGATATATCAAAAAGAATCATAAAATGCAACGAGAGTAAAGAGAGGGAGTGAAAAATGTTAATTGAAAGTAATTAAGAACTTCATCAAAATATTCATCGCAGGATCACTTATTTATTTATTTTAAGAAATACAATGAAAATATCATCAATTCTTCAATATTTTTTGCTTATCTGTAGTTATTTAGTAATTTTTGTAAATTGAATTAGTAAACTGGTGAACAATTTTTACTAGGGTATTCACCAGTTTACTAATACAATTCACAAAAAATACTAAATAACTACAGATAAGCAATAAAAATATTGAAGTATTGATGATATTATCATTGTATATCTTAAAAGAAATAAATAAGTGATCCCGTGATGAATATTTTGATGAAATTCTTAATTACTTTCGCGATAGTTATCAGCAAATAAAATTTTACAATCCCTCTCTTTACTCTCATTACATTTTATAATTCTTTTTAATACATCTGGTAAAGATGGTTAACAAATTTTTTCTAATTTTGTTTTTACTTTTAGAGCTGCAACTTTCAAAGGAAATATATTTCTATTACTTGTGTTTTTTATCAGTTTTTGTTTAAAAGTGAAATATTGTGTTGAAAAAAATTTACAAATCAAAAGTGATTAACGGTACAGAAAATAGAAGAAGATTCAGTATTTGTTACAACAATTTTTTGTTATAATAATTTTCAATTTCAGGAAAAAACTGGCATGTCTAAATCATAGAGGAAGAAGGAAAAACCATCTTTTTAAAAAATATTAATGGTTTATTAAATTAATTTTAATACCTCAAAAAATGTAAGATTAATAAAATTCTAATATTAAACATAAAAATGGCTTTTAAAATACCCCCATTTTCTTTTGTTCTATATTTTATTCTGTATTCTATACTATTTTTATTCTAAATATTCTGTACGGGCTTTACGCTCTATGTTAACATTGACTTCACTAACTGAGCAATTTCACGCAAGTTCAGGAAATTTTTGGGAAATTTTGACTTGACCCCTTTTAATTTTGATTATTTTTTGTTTATGGATAGTCTTTCACAAATAAAAAATACAAGTTTGTTGGAACCAAAAATAAACTGAATAAATAATCACCATGGTCCTACTATATTTTTAATCAATTCAGCTTAGTATGGTAAATCATAAAAATCAAGTTGATATAACGGGACAACCCGTTTACTTTAAACATAATTTTGTTTTATATAATTATATTTTAAATATTCAATTTATTAATTATTAATCACTATTCGAGTTGTCCACAACTCATTTGTTGTAAAATAAATCCATATTTCTATAAAATCATTTGTTGTGAAATAAATCCAAGCAATTATAAAAAGTTTAAAAAAATATAAACCAAAGTGTTTAAGTTTCTATTAAAAGTTAATTGCCAAAAACTGGTGTTGTGAAAATATTGAAATTATTAGATATCATCACAGCGGCAATTACATTGGTGACCCCAAGGAACTGTGTTCCTTGATCAGTCGTAATCTCCATTGCAACACCAAACCTAGCAACATATTGATCAATGAACGCTCGCACTATCGTAGATGTTCGCATATCCACTAGCGGAATAGCTTCAGGCCATCTCGTAAACCTATCAATTATGGTCAATATACATGTGTAACCATTGGACGGTGGTAATGGTCCGACGAGATCCATATGGATATGCTCGAATCTTCCAGCTGGAATGTCGAAACGACCAATTTCAGAACGCGTGTGGCGAAACACTTTTGCTTTCTGGCAGGCGAGACATGATTTCGACCAATACCCCGTATCCAGATTCATGGAAGGCCAGAAATATTTCGTCGAGACCAGCTTACGAGAGGCACGTACTCCTGGATGTGATAAATCGTGAAGTTTCTGGAATACTTGGAAACGCAATTCAGAAGGAATATATGGTCTATTCGTTCCTGAAGAGATCTCACACCATATTTTAAAATTGGAGGCGAAATCGTCTATAAGTTCAAACTTCAGTTTGGAATTAGGTTGTGAGTTGAGGAGTGATTTCAATTCATCATCATTCTCTTGAAGCGAAAACAAATTTTCCATATTAATCCCTGTGTGATAAATCTGAGATACTTCATCAGGTCTGGATAAAGCATCTGCCACCACGTTACTTACACCTTTTATGTAACGAATGTCTGAGGTGAACTGCGAGATGTAGTCTAACGGACGAGATTTATTTATTTATTTATTTATTTAGTCAAATTAAGACAGTACAAAGAAATTACTAAAATCTAACACTTAATAACTAAAATAAATCTAAAATTTCAATACATATTAAAAAAATAACAACAGAAAAAGAAAAGAATCAAGAATCAAACGGTATGCAATGTTTTAAAAATTCTTAATAAAATGTTTTTAAAACATGTCCGGCTCATATTAGTAGTTAAAAGATGACAACGTTTGTTCAAATTACGAATACATTCACTAATAGGATCGAAATACTTATAATCAGTATTGGAAATGCGTTCAACTAACAAACGACGAGATCTTAAGCCATAAATATTTTCATTCAATACCAGTGCATTGCACATATCAATACACTGAATATTTCTTGTTAACAAATCAAAGCCAAAGAGAGTTGATGATAATTCACGACGGTCTTCTAAAGAAATCATATTCAAAAGCAACAGTTTACTCTTATAAGGAGGTAGGTGAAATCCTTTGAATCCCAAACTTTTTAGTGCGAATATCAAAAATTGCTTCTGAACAGATTCAATACGTTTAATATGGTCTTTCCTAAAAGGAGACCAAATAATGCTCGCGTATTCAAGTGTAGGTAACACCAATGAACAGTATAAAGTCTTAGTTAGAAATATATCATCAAATTCATTAGCCCTTCGTTTAATCAAGTCGAAACCAAGTAAGGAATGTCCTCTAGAGCAAATCTTATCAAGATGTTGCGCAAATGTGACTTTTGTATCTAAAAGTACTCCAAGATCGCGAACTAATGACGTCCTGGGGATCAGTTCACCAATGATACAATAATCTGAAAGAGAAGTAACTTTTTTTTTAGAAAAGGATATAATAGAACATTTCTTCACATTTAAAGACATACCGTTTTCATTGCACCATTTAACAACTATGTCAATGTTATTTTGTAGACCAAAGGTATCATGGGTATTTTCAATAACTTTATATAGTTTAAGGTCGTCTGCATAAAGATTATATCCAACTCCATTTAAGGAGTCGAGGATTGTCGAGGACTACGTTCTTATTTAGACGAAATAGCAGTAGTCAGTGGTTTGTGGTCAGTAAGGATTGCAAATTCTCTGCCTTCAACGAAATATCAAAAGTGCTTGATAGCACAGTAGATTGCAAGTAATTCGCGATCGAAAGCAGAGTATTTGCATTCAGGAGGGGTAAGTTTTTTGGAAAAGAAACCCAATGGTTCCCAACATCTGTTGTTATATTGGTCCAAAACGGCACCAGCTCTGGAAAAGTAGTTTTCCAAAGTAATTTGGCTTTCTACTTTTTAGGTAATAATTGGATTAGTTTACAGTAAATTTCAATTGCTTTACAGTTCATAGGTGTTTGTTTTTAACTGCCCCTTTACCTATTAAACACAATGTAGTGCATCGAATTGTGACGAAGGGACAACTTCCATTTGCACGTTACCGTCGTTTGAACCCCGAAAAACACAGAACAGCAAGGAGCGAATTTGAGTATATGTCATCATTAGGGTTGTGCAAACAATCGGCATCACCCGTTTCTTCGTCTCTACATTTAGTACCTAAACGTGACAGCAACGACTGGCGTCCTTGCGGGGATTACAGGAGATTGAACGAAGTGACAGTACCAGATCGGTATCCGCTCCCACATATCCACAATTTTTCCTTGCATTTACAAGGTTGCACTATCTTTTCAAAGG
Organism: Diogma glabrata; assembly: GCA_963693315.1. NCBI lineage: Eukaryota > Metazoa > Arthropoda > Insecta > Diptera > Cylindrotomidae > Diogma > Diogma glabrata. The sequence continues at coordinate 138,396,154 of OY856188.1, read as the reverse complement.
TAGACCTGGTTCGAGCCTACCACCAAATACCTGTCGCTGCTGAAGATGTATCTAAAACTGCCATCACAACTCCTTTTGGACTTTTTGAGTTCATGAGAATGCCTTATGGTCTGCGAAATGCAGCACAGACCTTCCAGCGTTTCGTGGATGAAGTCACAAAGGGGTTGCATTTTGTTTTCGCATACATCGACGATATATTGGTGGCAAGTCGATCTGAGTCCGAACATATCGAACACCTTCGTATTCTCTTCCAACGTCTCACGGATTTCGGAATCGTTCTAAAAACTTCGAAGTGTGTGTTCGGTGCAACTTCGATTAACTTTCTAAGTCATGAAATTTCAAAAGATGGAATTCAACCATCTAAGGAAAGAATCATGGCTATAGACAACTTCCCCCGACCAACATCTGTCAGACAAGTGCAGCGCTTTATCGGTATGGTCAATTACTATCACCGATTCATTCCTCACTTGGCTGAATATCTTGCTTCACTACATTCCCAAATTTCTTTGTTACACAAGAAAAAAGGCAAGAAGATACCATTTTTGTGGTCACCAGAATGCCAGGTGGCTATGGATAAAACCAAACCTGCCCTGACTTCTATTACACTTCTCGCACATCCCTTGGAGAATGGTGAATTTCGCATCACAACTGATGCATCCAACATCGCAATTGGTGCCGTTTTGGAGCAATATAACAACAGATGTTGGGAACCATTGGGTTTCTTTTCCAAAAAACTTACCCCTCCTGAAAGCAAATACTCTGCTTTCGATCGCGAATTACTTGCAATCTACTGTGCTATCAAGCACTTTTGATATTTCGTTGAAGGCAGAGAATTTGCAATCCTTACTGACCACAAACCACTGACTACTGCTATTTTGTCTAAATCAGAACGTAGTCCTCGACAATCTCGAAGTCCTCAACTTCTCTTAGAATTTTTTTTTTCGACCAGGGGTCTTCACAGGGTGCCCCTCAAGTTTTTGTTATTTTGTGATGTGAGTGCATTTTGACGACCGATTGTAGAAAAACTACTGAATCGATTTTCATAAATGATATGTCGTTGAATAGGTATTAGAACAAAGTTTTTAAAAATGTACACTGTTAATTTTTTGAAATAATTTTTAACGGTGTAACATAAGAAAAAAACGGTGTAATTGAAAAAAAGATGGCATAGCCATTTTTTTTAAAACTAAATTGAAGCTTATTTTATATCTAACCACTTGTGAAAGTTTGGGACACGCGTTATTTTTTGTTTTAAAGATAAAATTCGTTATGCATATGACTGTTGGGAATAAGTTTTTTTTTGTTCTGAAGGAAAATTATAAATATGGCGATTTTTAGATTTAGATTTTTTTTTTATGTTAAATATTAAATATTTTATTATTAAATGAACTTTTTAAAAAGCAATTTCAGTCAAGTTCAGCAAAATTTTGCGACATTTTGACTCGACCCGTTTTAATTTGGTTTATTTTTAGTTTATAGATAGCCTTTGTTAAATGAAAAATACGACTTCAAGTTAAATTTTTTTTAAATATAATAATATAAATTATTATATTTTTAAATATAATAATATGATTATAATAACAATATAATTATAATAACAAACAACAATAATGCTACGCGTCATTTGGTTGAAAAAAGTAAAACTCTACATAAAAATAATTTTCACCATTCATCTGCGACGGATAAAAGAGGTGTATCCACAACAGATATAAATGTTGTGGAGCAGTTCATATAAAAGTGATGAAATCAGTAGATCATTGCCAGGCAAACGAGATGCAATATCTTTTAAAAAAGGAGATGAGCGCATAAAAACACAAAAGCGCTTATTGCTATGTACATTAAATGAAGCTTATGTGGAGTTTTAAAATAAGTTTCCTGATGTGAAAATAGGATGTACTAAATTCACGTCCTTTCGACCACAAGAATGTATAAAATTATCCCAAGGAGTTCATAATGTGTGCGTGTGTACCATACATCAAAATATGAAACTAATGATTCAACACTCTAAGATATCTTGGATTACTGACGCTGCTCTCCAGAATTATAAAACATTAATTGACTTTGTTTCATGTGGTGAATTAACAGAAGATTGTCCTACTTTGAAGTGCAATGAATGTTCAAAAAAACTTCAACAACTGGAAGAAAAATTACTAAATGATTTTGACGTTAAAGGAATCCTTCAAGTCAAATATCAACAATGGAATACCACTGATCGATGCAATTTGGATACTTTAATAGAAACTGTAGAAGAATTTATGAAAAAATTTATTTACCGTTTACAAATTTTGATACCACACAACTTTATAGCAAAACAGCAATCTACATTCATTGAGGAAAAAAAATTAGAAGCAGGAAGTGCTTCGTCCAAGGGGATTTTTCTGAAAACTATGGCTTCATAATTCAGGTTGCGGTTCAAGGCTATTATCATAATATTTCACAAGCTACTATTCATCCATTTGTCATTTATTTTAAAAGTGCCGCAAGTGAATATATACAGCACCGAAGTTTTATACTCATTTCGGATATAAACGATCCCAACAGCTACAGTCCATCTTTTCATTACAAAACATTGAATTCATCAAAACGCATATAAATTCTAATATTACGAAAATAATTTATAACACTGACAGTGCACCTTCTCAATACAAAAATACACATAGCCTAAATAACTTATGCCACCACAAAAAAGACTTTAAGGTTGATGCAGAATGGCATTTTCATGCTACCAGCCATGGAAAGGGACCTTGTGATGGAATTGGTGGTACACTGAAGCGTGCTGCACACCGTTATAGTATAGGGAGCAAAGATATTATTGATACGTCAAAAAAACTTTTCGAATGGCTTTAAAATGGGAATCTGCCATGAACTTTGGATACGCCGATAAAAATGAATATCAATTAACAAAAAAAAATACAAAATCGGTATAAAAATGTGATTACTATAAGTGGAACTCAAAAATTTCATTCTTTTGTACCATTAGATACTAAAACAATAAATGCAAAAATGTTTTCCAACTCAAAAGAAACTTTTAAATGTAAAATAAGTAAATAATTTTTAATAACTATATTTATTTTCTTTAACCTACATATATAATTTGTATGATACTTTAAAAAGTTTATTCAATAATAAAATATTTGTAATTTAATGTTAAAATACAATCTTTTACTTTATGACCATAATAACATAATACGAACATAATACTTCTCCAGTCAAAAGTTCCTAAATAGATTTTGTTATTTATACGGTTCTTTTGTTTGCAGTCGAGACTGTCAAATTATTTTTTATAAGAGTGACAAGTGATTACTACAAGTGACAAATAAACATTTCATTTTTTATGCCATCTAATACAAAGAAAATAATTGCAGAAGTGTTTTCCTATTCAAAAGAAACTTCTGTTTGTAAAATAAATAAATCATTTTTAACAATTGTATTTATTTTATTTATTGTACTACAAATAAAATTTTTATAATGTTTTAAAAGGTTCATCTTATATTAAAATATTTGAAATTTAACATTAAAAAAAAAATCTCTTAGTTTATAACGCCTTTTTTATAATTTTCCTTCAGAACAAAAAAAACTGATTCCCGACAGTCATATGCACAACGAATTTTATCTTTAAAACAAAAAATAACGCGTATCCCAAACTTTCACAAGTGGTTAGATATAAAATAAGCTTCAAATTAGTTAAAAAAAAAAAAAAATTGGCTATGCCATCTTTTTTTTAATTACACCGTTTTTTTCTTATGTTACACCGTTAAAAATTATTTCAAAAAATTGTAACAGTCTGTCTAACAGTGTACATTTTCAAAAACTTTGTTCTAATACCTATTCAACGACATATCATTTATGAAAATCAATTCAGTAGTTTTTCTACAATCGCTCGTCAAAATGCACTCACATCACAAAATAACAAAAACTTGAGGGGCACCCTGTGAAGACCCCTGGTCGAAAAAAAAAATTCTAAGAGAACTTGTATTTCTTATTTTATCAAAGACTATCTATAAACAAAAAATAATCAAAATTAAAAGGGGTCAAGTCAAAACGTTGTTGAATCTTCGTGAAATTGCTCAACTCCATAATTGATTTCAATTATAATAAATAAGTAATCAATGAGTTCGACTATTCTATAGTAGTGAAGCTCCTGCTGGCACGTCTAAATCATAGAGGAAGAAGGAAAAACCATCTTTTTAAAAAATATTAATGGTTTATTAAATTAATTTTAATACCTCAAAAAATGTAAGATTAATAAAATTCTAATATTAAACATAAAAATGGCTTTTAAAATACCCCCATTTTCTTTTGTTCTATATTTTATTCTGTATTCTATACTATTTTTATTCTAAATATTCTGTACGGGCTTTACGCACTATGTTAACATTGATTTCACTAACTCCATAATTGATTTCGATTATAATAAATAAGTAATCAATGAGTTCGACTATTCTATAGTAGTGAAGCTCCTGCTGAAATTTGCTAATGATTTTAGTAGTGAAATTCCTGATGAAGTTCGTTCATGAACTTTCTGTTATATCATTCATGAGTTTTCAGTAGATATTCATCAATAACTTCATGAGTTCCATAATATTGATGTTCATAATGAAGTCAGCATGGTTTTTATTGAAACATTCGTTAGAAGAGAAGAGCATATACAAAAGTAAATAAGTGAATTCACATCACAATCTCATATACGTCTCATTGAATAGGTAATCAGTATTTTCATGATGAATTATTGTATGAATTCACTAATTTTTTCAGGTAGGGTTGATGATATTTTCATTGTATTTCTTAAAAGAAATAAATAAGTGATCCTGCGATGAATATTTTGATGAAATTCTTAATTGCTTTCATGATAATTATCAGCAACTAACATTTTTCACTCCCTCTTTACTCTATTTTACTCTCGTTGCATTTTATGATTCTTTTTGATATATTTTGTAAACATAGTCAACAATTTTTTTCTAGTTTTGTTTTTACTGTTAGAGCTGCAACTTTGTGATTTTTGTCAGTTTTTGTTTAAAAGTGAAACATTGTGTTGAAAAACAATATACAAATCAATAGTGATTAACGGTACAGAAAATCGAAGAAGCTGCAGTACAATAATTTTTTGTTATAATAATTTTTAATTTCAGGAAAAAACTGATGCGTCTAAATCATAGAGGAAAAAGAAAGAACCATCTCTTTAAAAAATATTAATGCCTTATTAAATTAATTTTAATGCCTCAAAAAATTTATAATTAATAAAATTTTAATTCGAAACGTAAAAATGGCTTTTAAAATACCACAATTTTCTATTGTTCTATATTTTATTCTGTATTCTTTAGTGTCTATTTATCCAGCCTGACATATGTGTCAGGCTGCTTATATCTGAATTGTTCCTCTAGATTAACTCGCGGCGCTGATTCAAAATCTGCTGTCAGGCTGTGTCAGGCTGCCCTTTTTAACGTAGTTTCGGTGTCAGGCTGCCGAAATACATTTCTCCGGTCTGGCACCATTTCTCCAGCCTGACATCGTGTTTTCACTCCAAAACGCATTATTTTTTATTGGCAACACGTTTTTTGTACAAATTTACAAAAAACATGTTAGCCTGACACCTGCCTGACACAGCCTGACAATCTTAAAAAAATTAAAATTTTAAACTTTGAACGATTTTCCATCCAGGCATCCCTTCCAGGCTAACATACGGGCACGTTTACACTCATTTGAAAAATACATGCAAAGGCAAGCATCAAAATGTATATTTTGTCACATATAGATGTTGTCACTTACCATTAGTTTTGTAAATGTAACTAACTTCAGATTTATTCGAACTTGTAAACTTCAAAGTGAACACAATAAAACTTATAAGTTGTTTAAATCAATGTCTTATTTATTCATACAATAATCAATAGTTTAAACAAATACAATATAACAAGCAACGATACATTAATACATGGTGTCAGAAGTTTAGAACCAAAGAAAAATTAGAATAGTTGGATATTTTCACCGAAAATATTTCATCAGAAAAACCAAATGGCATCATCGTTCCGCATAGAACCATTTGTTAAAGAAAAAAATAACAATACAAACAAATGGAATAAATGGAAAGGTGATTTCGAAAACTTCTTATTAGCTAATGACCTCGGCGAAGCAAACGACAAAAAGAAAATTGCAATATTCCAAATTGTTTGTGGAAAGAATTTAAAAGACACTTACGAAGAATTTGGTTATACTGCGAGTGACAAACCAACAATCAAAGATGTTTTCAAAAAGTACGATGAAGATTTTGCTGAAAATGCGAACGAAATATTTGCTAGCTACCAATTCTGGAATATTTCGTTAAAACAACACGAGGAAGAACTTTTTGACGAATTTTATAGAAAAGTACAAAAAGCAGCCGTAGAATGCAACTTCAGAACATCTCTTTCGAGAAATATAAGAGACAAGATAATCATAGGAATAGAAAATGGTGTTTTGAGAGAAAGATTCTTAAGGAAAAAAACCGTAACTGAACAAAAAGTTGTAGAGCAATGCAGAATTAGTGAAAAGTCGCACACAAGATCTGTATGCATGGCAACTCCTGGGTTGAAACAGGAGCCACAAATTGATGTTTTGAAAGCAACCGAAGCTAAACCAAAGGAAATACATTGTAACAATTGAACAACAATGGAACAACACATCCGATAAGAAAGTGTCCCGCATTTGGTCATAAGTATTACTCGTGTGGAAGAATCAATCATTGGAAACAAGTATGTAGAAAGAATCAACATAAAACAATACACGATATTGTTCAGCAGCCAATTCAACAGCAATTTCAACAAGAGCATACAGATCACTTATTCATTTCGGAGTTCGTGGTGGATTCCATAAGAGCATCGGAAAATGATTGGTTCGAGAATGCATTGTTCATTGTTCAATAAAATCAACACTGTCAACTGTAAACTTGACACTGGCGCTCAAACAAATGTCATTTCGCAGCAACGTAAGATAAAAATCTGTCAACCTAAGATCTACCCAACAAACAAAGTTCTAAGAGCATTCGGCGGATCCAAAATAGATGTTTCCGGAATATGTTATTTGGATATCAAATTCAATGGTAAACTACAGAATTAATGTTTCTTTATCTCTACAGCTGATCCAAAAACGATCATCGGCTTTGCGGCTTGTAAGGGATTCGATCTGAACAAAGACATCTTTACAATAGCATCACAAGATCATCAGAAATTCCTGCAGAAATATGAAGATGTTTTTGAATTAAACGGGTGTTTAAAAACTGTGTCAATTACTTTGGCTGACAACGCAGAGCCTCATATCGCCGCTCCTAGAAAAATACCATTGGCATTGTACGAACCTGTCCAGAAGGAATTAGAAAAGATGTGTCAAGAAAACATAATCACAAAAGTCACCGAAATTATTGACTGGGTAATGTTGCTTACCTTAATGCACGTAGTTTCTAAATAAGAAAAAATATGCATAGTATTGGATCCAAGATCTTTAAACAAATACATAAAGCGTCCTCATTTTCCCATTCCCATTCCCACTGCTGATGAGCTACTAAGTAAATTAAGTTGTTGTAAATTCTTCACTGTTTTCGATGCAAAATCCGCTTTCTGGCAACAGCCTTTAGATGAGAAGAGTTCTCTTCTGACAACATTCGCTTCTCCTTGTAGGAGGTTTTGTTTTCTAAAAGTTCCTTATGGTTTAGTGAATGCGCCGGAGGCTTTTCAACTAACAATGACAGAAATATTCCAAAAAATTCCGGAGATAACACCATACTTCGATAATATCGTCATTGGGTCAAAGACAAAAGAAGAACATTTGGTTTTGGTTGAAAAAGTACTACAAACCGCTCGTACTAATAACTTAAAATTTAGCAAAGAGAAAACACAGTTTGCTAAAACAGAAATTGTTTACTTTGGTCAGAAAATAACATCAGAAGGAGTACTACCACAGCACAGCAAGGTCAAAGCAATAGCTGAATACCCGACACCAAGCAACGCCGATCAACTCAACAGATTCCTTGCTATGTATAAATATCATAGTAAGTACATCGCAAATTCGTCACACAAGACACATCCACTGTGGCAACTGCTTAAAAAGAATTCTTGTTGGCTTTGGGATGAAAATGCTGATAAACATTTCAAATTACTTAAGGAAGATCTGCTAAAAGCGCCAATACTTCAAATATTTGACAGTAAAAAACAACTTGTTCTGTCAGTTGACGCTATGGTTTGGGTGCAACACTTAGACAAAATGGAAAACCGATAGCATTCGCTTCTGCTTCGTTGACTCCCATACAGCAGCGCTATGCGCAAATCGAAAAAGAGATGCTAGCTGTAGTCTTTGGTCTTCAACATTTCAACCTCTTTACTTTTGGACGCCGAGTGATTGTTGAGACGGACCATAAACCTTTAATTGGTCTCAAAGAAAAACCACTTGATTCTATTTCGCCACCTTTACAACGAATGTTGATAAAGATTCTTCAATATGACTTCACTCTTCAATATATCCCTGGTAAAGATTTAGTTGCTGCTGACACTTTATCCAGATCTCCTGTGAATGATAACTTCGACTGTGCTGATGCTTCAAACACTCTTGACGTATGTGTTCTTGCTAATGCATCAAGTCATCGTTGGAGTTCGCTCAAGTATGACACTGAAAATGACCAAGTGCTTCAGGAAGTGTCCTCGTACATATCAAATGGATGGCCTGCAAACAAAACATCAAAGACGTAAGAACTGCTGCAAAGCCATTTTGGCATCATCGTGACACCTTATACATATCTGAAGGAATCATTTGTAAGGGTAAGCAGATTGTTATTCCTAAACTATCAAAACAGCAAATACTCAAAACCTTGCATGATGATCATGACAAGATACCCGCGACTAAGACAAAAGCAACGGAAAATTTCTTTTGGATTGGAATGGATGAGGAAATTGTTAACTTCATAACTCAATGTGAATTTTGCCAAAAATATCAAAGATCAATCAAAAGGAACCTATGCAAGAACGGGTGCTAGCAACAAGACCATGGCAAAAGATGCGCATAGATTTCTTTCACTTAAAAGGAAAGAATTTTCTTCTAATCATTGACTACTTTAGTAAGTATGTGTAGTTAGAAGAAATGAAATACTCAACAGCATTTGATTTTGTTCACGGAAAATGAGGAAAAGTTTCTGTAGACACGGTTTCCCAGATGAATTGATATCAGATCAAGGTCCACCTCTCTCATATGAGTGTAAACGTGCCTGTATGTAATGATAGAAAATCGTTCAAAGTTTAAAATTTTAATTTTTTAAGATTGTCAGGCTGTGTCAGGCAGGTGTCCGGCTAACATGTTTTTTGTAAATTTGTACAAAAAACGTGTTCCCAATAAAAAATAATGCGTTTTGGAGTGAAAACACGATGTCAGGCTGGAGAAATGGTGTCAGGCCGGCGAAATGTGTTTCGGCAGCCTGACACCGAAACTACGTTTAAAAGGGCAGCCTGACACAGCCTGACAGCAGATTTTGAATCAGCGTCGCGAGTTCATCTAGAGGAACCATTCAGAAAACCAGCCTGGCACATATGTCAGGCTGAAGAAATAGACACATTCTTTACTATTTTTATCATAAATATTCTGTACGGGTTTTACGCTCTATGTTTACATTGAACTCCATAATTGATTTCGATTATAATAAATAAGTAATCAATGAGCTCGACTATTCTATAGTAGTGAAGTTCCGGCTGAAATTTGCTAATGAATTCTATCATATCATCAGTGATGAATCTTTTATGAAAATTCACTAATTATTTCGTCAGTTTGTTGGTAGTGAAATTCCTGATGAAGTTCATTTATGAACTCTCTGTTTTATCATTTATGAGTTTCCGATAGATATTCATCAATAACTTCATGAGTTCCATAATACGAATATCGTATAATAATGAATATCACATAATGAAGTCAGCATGGTTTTCATTGAAACATTCATTAGAAGAGAATATGAATAGCATATAGAAAAGTAAATAAGTGAATTCACATCACAAGCTCATATACGTTTCATTGAATAGGTAATCATGATTTTCATGATGAGCTATTGTATGAATTCACTAATTCTCTTTTACTAGGGCTATTTATTTCTTTCAAGAAATACAATGAAAATACTTCAATATTTTTTGCTTACCTGTAGTTCTTTAATATTTTTTTTTATAAATTGTTTTAGTAAACTTGTGAACAAGTTTTACTAGGGTAGTAAACTGGTGAAAAATGTTTACTAGGGAAACCTCTATGCAGACACAAACAAGTATTATTACTTAGTATTGAGTGCAAATAACTAAAAAAATGTTAAAACATTATAGATATATACATGATCGCTTTTATGTCTGTTTCATTTTCAGGCCGGAATTGAAATTGGCAAATTATTAGTGAATTTCTATATACTGCATAAATATTCTTACTTTAAGAGAAATATTCGAAAAAGTCAGTCGTTACAATGTCTAATTGCAATATAAGTAATACGAAATTACAAGGAATTTTTTGCCTTAGTTTTATTTTAATTTAAACCAATGAAATACTCTAAAATGTAAAGACATCATTCAATTTCACCAATAACATTTGAATTATACTGTAACGATCGCAATAATCGCAAAACAATAATAAAACCAAATTCATCTTCGTTTTCAATTCAATAAAAATGCATTTCATTAGTTTCCGTTCATTTTTACATTAATAATAATTTTAAAATTTTCTAAAACTTAACTGCTAGTTAAATTTTGAATATACTATAAAAAGCAAACGAACGTACTAAATTTTTATTTCCAATGCTAATGAACAGACGTCGTTGTTAATCATTTGCTGAATTTCGAATATTACACGATTGATTAGAAGAGGTCAAAAGCAAAATCACATTTTTGCAATTTTTAATTTGGAAAAAATTATTTTCCATTCCATTTTTGCTTTTCAAAAGGATTACAACATCCAATAATCTACTTAATTTAAATAGATCAATGTCAATTGATAGTATTATTTAACTTTGATGTGATAAATCAATAATATTTTAATTCAAAAGTGATGTATTTAATTGCAATCAAGCAAATAAAAAAAAAGTTGTAAACAAAGAAAAAAATTCCAATGTCGTTTTGTTTAATTGTTAAAATTGATTTCTAATTTTAATAACTGTTTTGAGAAAGCATTATTTATTGGCTTTAATTACAATGGAAGATTCCACCCCGCTAAGTAGTTTACAGTGATTTGTGTTTTTGTGTGTTCATCAAAAAGCTGATAATTTGGATGACAATTTCAATTATATTTTTTATTTTATTTCATAGAAGGATAATTGTTGTCATTAATTGTTAAATCTGCTTTATAAAAGTGGCAGTACATGAAGATAAAGTACCCAATGATGTTATCGAAAGTATGAATAGCAAGGATAACAGTGATCGAAGCCATTACCACAGTTAGAGACAATCGTTTGTTTGATGGTTTTTTCGGTTGTTGAAACCGCATGGATTCAAAAGCAGATATATGAATGAAAAGTTAAAGGATCGAATGCAATGTTCAATTGGGCATTTCGACCAACGAAGGTGTAATTCAACAGCAGCAACTTATGTTCACAAATTAGTTCATCCAATTTAATTAATTGATCAAACGCTAGTCAAGGGAATTGAAGAATATTGATGACATCAATCAACAGTTATAATTCAAGGTATTTTTTAGATTATAGATACATTAATTCTTATTACTTTATTCTCATTGGAATGTCAGGATAATTTTATAAAACATTAAGAGATTCCCAATTTTCAAGCTTCGTGTGGGGACAGATGCTGTCCCGTAGCATCAATTTTATTTGTAGTAGTAAAGGTCCAATGATTATAACGTGGCACCGTAACAGGGCCAACAACCAGTGATTATACGTAGCGCCGAACAAAAAGGGACCCGTTAGCTTTTTTTTAGATATATATATAAATAATTTGGGGGGAAAATATTTTCCAGTTTGGGCGTTGGCAAGCCGGTTTTTTTTTTTTGAAAAAAACTTTTTTTGTGGAACATTTTATATTATTATATTTATATATTTATATATTAATTGATCATTTCAATTTAGATTAATTAATATCTATATATAGTTTATTTTCGCGTCGGTTTATTTGGCTAAATTTTGTTAAAAAGCTAGAGGAAAAAAATAAAGGTTTAGTTTCTAGGGTGTTCATGTGTATATTTATCATAAGTACTCTAAATTTATATTTTCAAAAATTTAAAGAATTCCGCGTTTCTCTTTGTAAGTTTTAGGATAAACCAGTTGTGGTTTTTTTTGGTAATAGGGTGGTGGCAACCGGTTTGGGCGTGGTTGTCAATCAGCTTTTTGTTTATCTTGAAATAAACCAGTTATTGGTTTCGTTTTGGTTTTGATTAGGAAATTACATATTTTGAATTTTGATAAGAATGTATACAATTATGAGGGGTCAGGGGTTGTTAAGGAGGTGTCGGCCAGGTGGGTTTGAGCCCTGGATGAATGAGGTGGATGGGAGAGCGAATGAGGAGAGAAAAGAGAGAATGGTTGAGGCGAGGAATGTAGTGGATGGAATGATAAATGTGATTCTGGATGAAGTAAAACATAAAATATTTTTGGAATTGATGGATGATATTTACGAAGAAAAATATGATGAGTTTCTGGATGATTTGATTTGTGAGATAGTGAATGAGGAGTTGAATGGGGTGAATGAGGAAGCGGATGAGATGGATGAAGTGACTGAGGAAGTGAATGTGGGCTGGCGTGAGAGAAGGAGGATAAATAGAAATAGGAGCTCTCACCTGAAGAGGAAGGAGAGGAGAAGAAGGGAGAAGGAGAGTCGCTTGGTCGTGGAGCTGGGAGCTTCCTCGACCAAGAGTACTCAAACGGAGGAGCTGGTTGAGGAGGTCCTCATCTCACCGACCACGCGACAGGAAGAGGAGTGGTCTGGTCCACAGGAGGCCCCTGTTCCTCATTGTATAATTAGTTAAGACTAATAATTTTTTTAATTTTGAAAAAAACCGTTTTGGGACAGCAATTTTTTTGGAGATTGTTTTTTGTGCTGTCATCTGCTTTTAGTAATACTAATTGGTTTTTTATTTGGAAAAAAGAAAACCGTTTTGGGGAAGCAGTTTTTTTTTGAAATTTTTTTATGCTACCATGTACATATTGTACATATAATTGTTTATATATTGTACATATTTTTGGATGATGCAATTAATTTATATATGAAATTAATTGTATGTTTTTTTGATTATGGTTAGATTTAGTAAGTGTTTAGCTGGCTTTTTTCAATGCACTCATACGCGATCCCCATATTCGTCATTGGTTTAATGTGAGTTACAATTCCGAGGTATTGATTTATGTATTATTCACACTATAGAATGGATGTCAATAGAACATGTCTCATTACAGTTCTATAAACTTTTTAACTTGTACGGAAATGTTGAAATATTTTTATTTTGGCTAATATAATGTTCATTTTTGGCCAAAACGACTTCTATTGCAGTACGCCTTATTAGATTTTGTGATTTGTACATGAATTATTTTGTGTATCTCATATATATATACAAAATAATTTATGTCAAACCTGAAAGTCTAGGTAGGTTTCCTATTGCAACACAATTCGTTTGGCGAAAGAATTTTTTGTGGTTAAGTCATGTTTTTATGAGTTTTAGGATGTTATTGACGTAATAAAGGTTAACATTGACCAAACAGTTTTTCAACAATTTTATATAAGTTTAAGTCTTTCGTCACTACTATCAAAGTATTATTGGTCTGTGTTTATAGAAGTATAATTGAAAATAATTAATTCCCATTAACTTTATAGAGTGAGCCGGATCCAAATCAATATCTCCACATTTGTCATCATATTGATCCGCTGACGTACGTATACATATCTCGTATGAGTCCATTTTAGTTACCACCATTTTTAAAATTATTTTTTATTGCGATTAATTTAAAAAATAAGATAAATATAGAAATAATTATTTTTAGCTAACATTTATTTTTGTTTTGAATACAATAAATAAAGCGATGAAAATTTGACCTGAACAAATATATTAGAGGTAATAACTTAAAAATTAGTAAGCTTAGTTTTGAATTTAAAATAATCGTAATTTTTTTTTAAATTACCAATTTATTATTTAGTCTGAAGATTAAATTTAATTAATTTCATGTAAAACTTTATTAACACATATTATGTATTTCATGTTTCGATTTAGCATTTTTTAATAAGAAATTATTTAGATTATGGATAAGTTATATAGTATTTAGGTTTACTGATTCACTTTTCCCAGCGGTAGGCCTAAAAAGCCATCCATGGGGCTTATCCCTTTAACATTGATGTCGTTCCTAGGTCGCCTATGGCCATCGGGGTTATGCGATCGAAGAACATTGGTTTCTTCTCTTCATTCGGCGAGGAAGTTCTCAGGGACGAGGAGTGGTGTTGCTGTGTTTGTACTTAGGTGCAAACCAGTAGTACCATTCTTTGCTCAGAGGCTTCTTCGGTGTAATGAAGAGAAGAACCAATTGTACTTTTGCTTTCAGGATCAGAGGCTTCACCTCATACAAATTCATATTTTTCCACTTAGCTTTTACAATAGAACAATTTTCATAGAGTTTAGGGTTTGAAGTCTGGTGCTCGGGAGCGTTCTTCAACTTTCGCATTAGGTTTAGTTGTAATTTATTTGTAGGTTAAACAAGCACAACTGGGTCAGTAGAAATGGACCTAGTGTCTAATCGTGACAGTTGTGATTGTTTTATTAGGTTGGGGAGAATCTGTTCTGTAGAATCTGGTCGTTAGGGGCTTTTCTAGTCAGTTCTCACATGCATTGTTGGAGTGGGCTCGCGAACGCGATATTTTAAATTTAAACAATATGGATATTGTAGCCATACTTACTTTTTAAATTGTCTCCAGACGAATCTTGATTTTGGGAATCTCTTATGATATTAAATAAAAAAATAAAATAAATCAAACAAATTTTTCAAGAATTAAATAAATAAAATTTTTTATTAAATAAATTAAATTTTCGTTAATTAAAATAATTTTAGGTAAATAAATAATTTTTTCGTAATTTAAGTTAATTTTAGGTAGCTAAATAAAATAAATTTTCTTAATTAAGCTTTACGTCAAGATATAAATAAATATTCTTTATTTTTTTAAAAAATAAATCAATATTTCAAAGTTAGGACGGTGCATCCAATAAATAAACATCCTTTCTGAATAATTTTCATTTTTTCAATTTTTTTAAAAATAAATAAATATATTTTAGGGGTGCTATCGTCAATAACTAATTTTAGGTATATATAATTATTTCAGTATATCTGAAATTAAATAAATAGATTATACTTTTACATATATAATGTTTAAGGAATTTTTGTGAAAGATTCAGCAAAGATTGGCTACGACGGTGGTCCTTTTTGTTCCTTTACAAAGTTTGTTTTTACAAAAAATCTTGTATGTTTTCGAATTGGGCGTTCGTTGTTTTTTTTTCGTTTTTGTGCTTTCATCCTTTTTACATTTCCGTCGTACTAGCTCCATTTTTTTTGTTGAGAGTTGGTTTTACTATTGTTGGTGATTGCGAGTCATGATTTTGCGGGTTTTACCATCGAAATCTCTAGCGTCTGTTTCCTATATACCAAGCCTAAGTTTTTCAATATATTTTTTTTTTATAAAATTAAATTTAGTGTTAGAATTATTAGTTGTCATAAATTAAACATCTATTCTTAATCATTAGTTATTATAGTTATAAATTTAATTCTCGGTTTTTAGAATTTAAATAGGTGTTATATTTAATATTACTTAGTTATTATAATTTTTTTTATTAGTTATTAGAATTTCTATTATTAGTTTAAGTTTAATAGTGCTTTGGTGTTTTCTGTCATGGAGGGGATGGCGACGTTTTTGTGATTTCAAGAGTAAAAATCTTGGTTTCTACCTTGAATTCATGGTGTAACGATCGCAATAATCGCAAAACAATAATAAAATCAAATTCCTCTTTGTTTTCAATTCAATAGAAATATATTTCATTAGTTTCCGTTCATTTTTACATTAACAATAATTTTAAAATTTTCTAATACTTTACTGCTAGTTAAATTTTGAATATACTATAAAAAGCAACCGAACGTACTCAATTTTATTTCCAATTCTAGCGAACAGATGTCGTTGTCGTTGTTAATCTTTGTTGAATTTTGAATATTACACGATTGATTAGAAGAGGTCAAAAGCAAAATCACATTTTTGCAATTTTTAATTTGGAAAAAATTATTTGATCATTCCATTTTTGCTTTTCAAAAGAATTACAACATCCAATAATCTACTTAATTTATATAGATCAATGTCAATTGATAGTATTATTTAACTTTGATGTGATAAATCAATAATATTTTAATTCAAAAGTGATGTATTTAATTGCAATTAAGCAAATAAAAAAAAAGTTGTAAACAAAGAAAAAAATTCCAATGTCGTTTTGTTTAATTGTTAAAATTGATTTCTAATTTTAATAACTGTTTTGAGAAAGCATTATTTATTGGCTTTAATTACAATGGAAGATTCCACCCCGCTAAGTAGTTTACAGTGATTTGTGTTTTTGTGTGTTCATCAAAAAGCTGATAATTTGGATGACAATTTCAATTATATTTTTTATTTTATTTCATAGAAGGATAATTGTTGTCATTAATTGTTAAATCTGCTTTATAAAAGTGGCAGTACATGAAGATAAAGTACCCAATGATGTTATCGAAAGTATGAATAGCAAGGATAACAGTGATCGAAGCCATTACCACAGTTAGAGACAATCGTTTGTTTGATGGTTTTTTCGGTTGTTGAAACCGCATGGATTCAAAAGCAGATATATGAATGAAAAGTTAAAGGATCGAATGCAATGTTCAATTGGGCATTTCGACCAACGAAGGTGTAATTCAACAGCAGCAACTTATGTTCACAAATTAGTTCATCCAATTTAATTAATTGATCAAACGCTAGTCAAGGGAATTGAAGAATATTGATGACATCAATCAACAGTTATAATTCAAGGTATTTTTTAGATTATAGATACATTAATTCTTATTACTTTATTCTCATTGGAATGTCAGGATAATTTTATAAAACATTAAGAGATTCCCAATTTTCAAGCTTCGTGTGGGGACAGATGCTGTCCCGTAGCATCAATTTTATTTGTAGTAGTAAAGGTCCAATGATTATAATACTAATAACAAATATTTATACGTCTGGCCTACTGGGATATTAAAAATTATCAATCGAATTTTGAAATAATTAACTGGTATCAAAGTAGGCCAACGTATAATTCATAAAAAATATATATAAAGAAATGAAAAATGGCAAAAAATTTTCAAAACGAATTCCCCTCGTTCGTTGATAAATTCTCATAATTTTTTGAAAAATCCCTCAAGCAAGTGGTATTGATTGCACGAGTACTCGTGCTTTTATCAATATACTTGCTTTCGAAATTTTTGGCAAAAAAATTATTTCGAATTATCACCGCCCTTGGGAAATTACAACTGATAATTTTTAAAATTATTATATGAAATCCCATGAAATTTTTTGCAAACAATCGTATATGTGGATTATAACATTTTCTGCATTGTGAAAAAGGGATAATTTTCTTTTATTGGTAGCGCCGAAGTGATGGGCACAAAATACACCAATTCAAAAAACAAAATAAAAGAAACGTACAAATGTCTTATGCAATTCGATTTTCATTTGAATTTAAATTTGTACGGTGATCGTTTAAAAATTTATTTTTAAAATAAGTTTATAAAAGTTCACATCAAAAATTAACAATAAAACTATTTTACAGAAGTAAGTTTTATTAATGATTTGCTTATTTTCAATTTTATTTAATTATTTTTTAATAAAAAAATTTAGATAGATATCAAATCCAATTATGATGTCCGATAGTGAAATATATATATATATATATATATATATATATATATATATATATATATATATATATATATATATATATATATATATATATATATATATATATATATATATATATATATATATATATATATATATATATATATATATATATATATATATAGAATGCACACCACCAAACATTATTAATGCCGCAAATGCGATAAAATTTTACCGGATAAATCGAAAAAGGTATAAATTTGTGTATAACAAGTTTATGCTTTGGAAATGTGATTATAATGTAAATTTTTGAAGAATGTTCTTCTGGCTTATATGGATGAAATATCAAATGATCTCAAGCCATCTACTGTTTGGAGTATGTATTCCATGCTACGCAACATCATTAATATCAAAGATAATGTGAATATTTCAAAATACGCTAAACTTAAAGCTTTTTTAAAGCGAGCGTCGACCGGTTTCGATAGTAAAAAGTCAATAATATTAACAACAAAACAAATTCAAACATATTTTGTTAATGATGCACCAGATGATAAACATTTGTTTAACAAAGTAATCAATTTTACTATTTTATTTAATATACAGTATATGTAAATGCATTGTATTTGTTATAGGTAGCGTTAGTTTTCGGCATAGCCGGTGCTTGCCGGTCTTAAGAATTAAAGGATAGAGATATAAATAATATCCAAGATTGGGAAAAGCATGTTTGGTAACTATCCCTAATACGAAAACATACACGCCACGATCCTTAACAGTTGTTGGTAATTACTACAACAAATGCTAAAAATATAACCTACGCCCACCAGGAATAAACAATACAACTTCGCCGTTCTTTTTAAATTATCAAAATGGTAGATGCACAAAACAAGTAATAGGAATGCATAAATTTGGAAATGTCCCAAAACAGATTGCACATAATATGACAGATATTGAGCAACATGGTGGATGGAAATCCAACACAGTGGCAGAACAATATATTGAAGACTCATCAAATAGTAAAATAAAGAGAGAAAACAAAATTTTCGCATCTCTGGAAAATCATTCAAATAGTATTAGGACAGTTAAAACTACAAATGGCGAAATCTATAGCTATGAAAGCACATCATCAAATCCGCCTATAATAGCTTCTATTATCGAAAATATAGTTTCAAAAAATACAACAGAGATCATCAATCCAAATAAAAACCCGACAACGATTAACTATAAGAATTGTATTTTTAATTTTAACCAAAAAATTAATAAAATTTGATTAGTTTAATGTAATTTGTACTTAACCGTGGTTCTCAAAGCGTGTTCCGCGAAAAAATCAAATGTACAATATATTCAACTAAAAATTGTTAGAAAATAATAATCAACTCAATGTAAAATTTACACGTATACGTAAAATTTACTCGTTTCTCGGCTTTGTATGAATAAAAATATATTTCGGGTTAAAATTACTTCTTGAAAACATAATAGTACATTATGATGCAAGGACGTAAGGCTAAAGACGGCCGCAAATCGCAGTAATAAAGTACCACTTTAATATGTAGGCGAATAAAAAATATTATTGCAGTTATCAAAATTCTTCTTTTAAGGTAGAAACACAACACGGACGATAACGTCGGACGGCAAAAAAAAAAACGTCTATAATTTCGCTGTTGTAACCACAACAAAGGCGTCAGCGTGAAAATCTGTCAAAAATAAAATTGCATAAACTAAAATACTTTGTTCTTTGTCAAAATGAATTTCACAAATTTCAATTTTAAAAATAACTAATTTTTACTAATAAATAAATAATAATAATTTTTCTACTATAACTAATTTTAAAAATAAAATACAAAATACAAATTATGAAAATATATAAATGGTTATTACCGAACTTTGAACATAAACCGAAAATTCAGTTGAAAACTCAAAACAAAAAGATTACCTCCTCAGAAATGCCGAAAACATTAGAAAATCATATTTTTCAGTTGGCGGCACTGTCACAATAACATCAAAAATTACCCCTGCAGCCAAATAAAAATAAAATTGATATCTGGCAATAATCATCGCCGACGATAAAAAAAGGTAGAAACACAACACGGACGATAACGTCGGACGATAAAAAAAATGGTCTACAATTTCGCTGTTGTAACCACAACAAAGGCGTCAGCGTGAAAAGCTGTCAAAAATAAAATTTCATAAACTAAAATACTTTGTTCTTTGTCAAAATGAATTTAAGAAATTTCAATTTTAAAAATAACTAATTTTTACTAATGTCGAATTATTTTCACCCAATCCAAAAAAAATTGATGTAAATCAAAAATTTTGTTCTTTTCACCCAAAAACATCAATTTTTTTTCCGATTTACATCAAAAAGAAATGTGCATTTTTTCGTAAATTTTTTTGACATCACTAATATCAACAAAGAAAGTTTAAAAAATAAACGTTTTGTTAACGACAAGTTTTATATAACTATGAATTGTTTAATTTTGAAGAATTAATTATTGTGTTTTGTATTATATATACAAAATAATAATGTAACTAACATTTAATAAAATAACTCCTAATAAATAAAAAAAACTCTAAAATGGATTTATTAGAATTAAATGTTATATTTCATTGGGTGGATGAAAAAAGATGCATCATAGAAAAAAACGAAGACGCTTTTCTCTAAAATGAAGTAATTTAAATTGAAAACAAATATGAATGAATAAAACAAAATTATTTTATTTACAAATTAATTGAAACTAATATAAATATTTCAATACGCAATTGCAGAATATGCTAGTATACGAAATTTTTCAAATTTAAAAGTAGACAACCGCCATTTAAATATCACTAATACAAACATATTTCACATCCACTTTTGTTTTTTGTACTTTTCAGACCCGAATTTATAAAAGTGAAAAGAACACCACATAATAAATAAATAATAATAATTTTTCTACTAATAACTAATTTTAAAAATAAAATACAAAATACAAATTATAAAAATATCCCGAGCAGAAATTAGTTAGGGAAAGCCTGAATACAGTCAGGGCCTGATCAGGGTCAGATAGGGCAAGCCCTATTAGGGCAATCTGATATGGGCCTGTTCCGGACCTGAATTAGATTACCCTTTTAGGGCAAATCTCATTTGGATACATCCGGCCCTGATTTGGTTTTTCGTATCTGACCCCTAGTTGGGCAATCTGATCAGGGCCTGATACAAAATGCCTTACTAGGGTTTGCCCTATTTAATTTTATATGGAAAACTTGGTCAGTGCCTGATCCGTTTATCCCAATCAGGGCCTGATTAGGCAAAAGCGTTACACTCATGATCAGGGCCCTATCAAAATAGGGCTAGCCTGATCATGGCCGTATTTGAGCCCTAAGAAATTTCTGCTCGGGATGTAAATGAATAAAACCGAACTTTGAACATAAACTAAAAAATTCAGTTGACAACTCAAAACAAAACGATTACAACCTCAGAAACGCGAAAAACAGCAGAAAATCATATTTTTAAGTTGGCGGCACTGTCACAACAACATCAAAACTTACCCTTGCAGCCAAATAAAAATATAACTGATATCTGGCAATAATCATCGCCGACGATAAATTAGAAATAGAATCTAAATTTTCTCCGACGAAAAATACTTTTTCGTTTATCGCTGTAGTTGTGTTTGAAATGTATGTATCCTGCGTATTCTAATGTTACTAACGTCGTCGTCAGACGATTTCGCCCGTGTTGTGTTTCTAGCTTTACACCTAAATAAATAGAAAATGTATAAAGTTTTTGTTTCACACAAACAAAAAGAAGCTTTAAAGAAATATGAAATGTATTGTTAAAAAAGTACGGCGTATTTTATTTTTCGGTTTTTTCTTTTTTTTCTTTATTGAAAATTTCATAAAGAAAAACGAGAAAATTAAATTGTATTTCTATTGTATTTAGGCTGTAACGAATACTTTATTTTGTGAGTAATCGGTACTTTCGGGTAGTCAGAGTAACAAGTATTTAGCAACGAATAGTTACTTTCCGCACATCTCTAGTTGAGAAACGCGCCCGACAATCGTAACTACACTTTAATTGTGGAATAGGCTTTAGACAAAGATCTCTCTACGTATAATTTAATTAAAGCTATCAATATATTCGCGTGTTAATGTGACTCATATGCAGTTCAGATTTTAATTCTCTTAATTTTATTTTTTGAATTAAATAAATTTAGGTAAGTTTTGCACCATATTATTTATTGATTTATTTTGCATTTTTATTTTTTAATTTATAGTTATGGATAATTTCGTAAAGAAACCTCGTCTTGATTACGATATTGACAATGCTACTGCTAGCACTGGTAGAATTGAAGAGATTGAAGAAAATACACAAATTGTGAAATTAACTCGAAATGTCAATCGTTTGTATGACGAAGAATACTTAAAATTTGAATTTTTCTGGATCGGAAATACAGATTGTCCAACTTCTCTCTGGATTGTATGCTAAAAGAGATTAGCCAATAGCGCGATGGCGCCCGATAAATTAAGGCGTCATTTGAAAACTGAACATAAAAATCTTTTAACAAAAAACAAAGAATATTTTAAAAGGCTTTTTTGTACGAGTAAACTGTAGAAAGCACTTTTACGACTCAAAAATTGTGCATAAAGCAGGCCTTTTTTCCTATTGAAATAACAATGCCTAAAATTACTATTTTACGCCCTAAAGCGTAAATATTTTTGACAACACTCAAAAGAACAAAATAAATAATGTCTATTTCCAAAAAAAATAGACATATATTTACAGACATAAAGGTTTTGTGAAATTTTATTTTGAGAAAATTGTTTAATCTAAGCATTTTTTTGTTTGTTTGTAATTTTATATACAAGTAAAGTTAAATAAATTGGTTGCTAAAGAGCCATTTAGAAAAAAAATTAACATGCACATGTTATTACGTGAATTTAACAATTTTCTCAAAAAAATGCATACTCAGCAATACGATAGATCAAAAGAAACTGAAAAGAAAAATGTTTTAAATAAATCAATATAGAAATTTAAAAAAAAAATTGGTTGCTATAGAAATTACAGAAAATAATTATCAAACGAAAAACTACTTGGATTAAACAATTTTCTCAACAAACATTTGTGATTTGACTATTTTGTGTAAATAGATTATGTATTTTAATTTATGCAAATAATACAGAATCTTACTCGAAAAAAAATCTTGTATGTAATTCGAGCAAAAAGTATCTTTTTTGCTCTCGAGTGTTTGTTTTCCTCGGCTAACGCCTCGAGCAACAATTCCACAATCCACTCTCAAGCAAAAAAGATTTACTTTACGCTATTAATATATAAATAGCTATTAGAAATGAAAGGCAAACAACGAAAACAATTTGAAAAAACAATGAAAGTAAGTGATAAAGTTCAAATTGTAAGTGATAAATTTAATGTCGTTATATGGTCTGGCAATATTAGTGGCAATAGACACATACTGGCAATAGACGCATAACAAAATAAATGTTTAATCGTAAATATCAATAGTAAATTGCAATCACATCTACATTGATCAAAAATGGCACAACAAATGTTGCTTCAGGTTAAATCTTATCCATAGCTGTTTATGGTAATTTGATTTTTTCGGTCAATCAAGTATCGAAATTTAGGGTGGTGGAGAAGCCCATACTAAATATACTTTTTTTTAAATAATACAAAAACTGTATATTGCAAAATTCTAAAAAAATTGTAATTTTTCTTAAATTAGGTGCTCTTTCATATGACACCCCACTTATTTGGGTAAAAATTGGTTTTTTTCACCCTCCCCACATCCATCCCTAAACACACAGAATATAATTATTTGAGACTTCGCTGTGATTTTCATTCAAAATATACCAATCTTCCTATCTCTGTGAATTTTTTCAAAATTATCTGTCAATCATCGTCGAAACATATAGTGGGCGGAACGATCTGAAAATCGCACTTTTTATAAAATAGCTCAAAAACTGTGCACCGCAAAATTCTAAAAAAAATTGCAATGTTTTCTAAATTAGGTGCTCTTTCAAATGACACCCCCCTCGCATGGTTCAAAAAAGGTTTTTTTACCCTCTCCACCACCAAAATAATTATTTGAGACTTCGCTATGATTTTCATTCAAAATTTGCCAAACTTCTAGCTCTATGAATTTTTTCAAATTTTTCTGTCAATCAGTGTCGAAACGTAAGAAAGTTGCTGAAAGTTGCGCTTTTTTGACAATAACTCAAAAAATGTGCACCGCAAAATTCTAAAAAAAATTACAATATGTTTTGCATTAGGTGGATTAGGTTAGTTTTATATGCACCTCAAATATCAGGTCAATAGCATTTATAGTTTACGAGATAATCGATATAATGTGTAAAAGTCGGTTTACTCTCACCAATAGGGTTCGATATAAAAAACGGAGCCCTAAAAATACCTAGGTAAACAATATCAATTGTCAGCCTTTTTATTTCTTTTTAATTGATGTGTGCAAAACCACGAAATAATGACAGATGACAATTATTAATTGTCAAAATTTTGCCTTTTGTCTTATATTAACCATAACGAAACGTCAAAACTTGGTATATCTTTTTAGCATTATCAAATTATGACAGTAGGCATTGGCATATGAAATTATGACAGAAGGAACAATAATTTATGATGTAAGTTTTTTTAAGCGCCAAAGTAATATTTAAATTTGAATTAAAATTCATTTAAATCGGTATGTATTGTGTAGATTAGATATAATTATAATAACGGCAAATATTTTATATTTGTGTTATTCATTATATTTTAATTATAAATTTCTTATTATTTGTTTTTGCTCACGTGAAAATTTGTTTCAATTTTCAAAATTGGAAAGTATTTCGCCTTATGTCAAAATTTTATTTTCAGAAATTTCACCTTCAACAAAAATTTTGTTCTGTCAACTATTTGTAGATTCGCACATAGCAAATAAAATGAACAGAAAATAAAGTATCGAAACCTTTTACAGGAATTGTAAACAAAAAAAGTTCAATTCCACTCCCTCATATACGGAAGCGGATTGCATATGTTACTCCCTAGGGAATAAAAAATAACGAACATCAAAATTATAATTTCAGTTTTCTTTAAATGATTAGGTTAAGGTTTTATTTCTTAATATCATAATTTTATTATGGTCGTACAAAAAATAGTATATACATCTCGGGAGAGAGCATATCACCTCCCTGAGTGCTATGTAGCCCTAACGTTTCGTCCTCGAGCTCCACACACCTCGGGTGAAAAAACATGCACTTCTGTCCCTTGGTATATAAATATAGTCTACTATTTTAAAAATCTAGTTTTCTACGCAACTAAATAAGTTTTAAATAAGAACAATTAATTTTAAATGTTCGCCCAAAATATTTATCAGTTTATAGGTCAGGACTACAGACGATGTCTTAATAAATTCTTACCTGTAGATCTCCGTTTTAAAGCAGTTGTAGCAGCACCCAATGCAATATCATTATTTTGTTTTCGATTTGGACACCGACATTTCATAGCATATGATCCGTAAACCAATGGATTCATACAAGAATTGGAAACTGCCATTAAAAACAGTCCATCTTGTATTGCGTTATCTACTTTTAATGCACTTTCACGATCTACAACATACCTTTATAAATAAATGAAATGAAAATAAACCATTAAAATATCATTTTATATTAAAATTAAATGCATTGAATAAACATTTAAGGAATTAGACTTTACGATATGGGTAATTTTTATAAACCGAACACCTTTCTGACCGACCATTTTTGATTTGGCTGAAATTTTTTTTGCGGATTCTATGTCGAAAAAAAATATATACGTGTTCGAGGATTTTTTTTTTTTTTTTTGTGAAAATAGAGCTGTTCTAAATTTCGTGAATTTCGTGATTTTTGGCTTGAAGACTTATTTTCAAAAATTCGTAGTTCCGAATCTATAAGAGCTATAAAATTTTAACCGACTACTTTTTTGTAGCTGAAAAATTGAACTTTGAGAAAAAAATATTTTTTATAAAAAATATTAACAAATTCATATTATTATAAACAATTTAATTGTTTAAATCGATTTTTAACAATTGCCCCCAAAACGAATCCAGTTCTTAGTATTTTCATTGTATTTTCCGTTAAATTTTACGTCAAAAACATGTTTTTAAAATATGGTACCTTTTCAATTATTCTTAAAATATTAATTTATGTAGCGCGTAACGACCCAAAAAACTGTTTTTTGCTACAAAAATCAAATCTGTAACTTGTTTTCGTTTTTTTTTCTTTTCTTTTTTTTTTAAATATTGGTTAAAGTTAAAGTTTAAAGTAATAGAATTCATTATTTATTACTCTCTACTTCGTTTCGTGTGCCATGCTCCAATTTATATCCAGCATGACGTCGCCTAGATTCTTTTGTCATAAAGACCATTTCTTTTCAAATAAATCATAAGCTCTTATCATAAAACAATCCTAAAATTACCATCCCATTCAACAAATTCGATCCCATAAACTATTTTTGCGAGCGAGTCTTCAGAGAATAAATGATCCTATTCGAACACCACGAGAACTATTTAATTGGGCGACAGAATCATTGCCAAACATTACTTGTCGCTATTCTACAAATGATGATTACGAAGAAGAAAAATAAATTATTATCAGAACGATTTACAAAAGCGAAATCGATAAAGGGAACTCAAAAATATCATTGCATGATTCCAATATCTTTTCAAGAATTAGAAGCTAAGATATTTTCTTTGCATGAAAAAAAAAATTTTGTGAAAATTTTCAATTAAAAAATATTATTATTAATCTGTCAAGGAGAGTGTTCATTTTTGATTTTACTATACAAATGTGGTTATTCCAATAAAGTACATATAAGTAATATTAAGAATTATTTTACTTTATTTTTCATTACTTGATTTTTTTTATTTACTGAGATGTTTTTTACCATCTATTATTATTTGTCAAAGTTTGTCATGGCAGTGGTGGCTAATACAACAGACAGGTTGAAATTACGTGGTGCACTGGATGGATTTTTTTTTCCAAACGCTTGATAATAATTTTTTGTTTCAATCAAGATTTGTTTTCTAACAAGTCAGGAGATTCGGTTTGAAAACGAATAATCCATAAATTTTTTTTTATGCAAATTTTCAATAAATAATTGTTACAAAGATGATTTGTAACATTTTTTGCAATTTAATTTAAAATTTTGAGGTTATGTCAAAAACTAGTTTAGACAAAAGTTGTAGACCTTTTAATTATCTACAACTTTCACATTAAACTTTTTTTGATACAAGTTACAGATTTGATTTTATTAGCAAAAAGCCGTTTTTTGAGTCGTTACGCGCTACATAAATTAATATTTTAAGAATAATTGAAAAGGTGCCATATTTTAAAAACATGTTTTTGACGTAAAATTTGACGGAAAATACAATGAAAATACTAAGAACTGGATTTGTTTTGGGGGCAATTGTTAAAAATCGATTTAAACAATTAAATTGTTTATAATAATATGAATTTGTTAATATTTTTTATAAAAAATATTTTTTCCTCAAAGTTCAATTTTTCAGCTACAAAAAAGTAGTCGGTGAAAATTTTGTAGTTCTTATAGATTCGGAACTAAGAATTTTTGAAAATAAGTCTTCAAGCCAAAAATCACAAAATTCACGAAATTTAGAACAGCTCTATTTTCAAAAAAAAAAAAAAAAAATCCTCGAACACGTATATCTTTTTTTTCGACATAGAATCCGCAAAAAAAGTTTCAGCCAAATCGAAGAAGTGTCAATGAATTTTCATCAAAATCCGTTCGGTTTGTAAAAGAATTACCCATATACGATATATAGTGTTTGTATTCTAGTTTACGATTTGCATATTTATACTTTCAAAACTACTGCCTATCTAGTCTTTCCAAATAAAATACCCCTTTAATTATAATACACAAATTTGTATAATATTCAATTATTTTAAACACACCTCACTTTATGATTTGACAGCGGTTGCAATTTGTTTTATCCACGACTGCTATATAATATATGCATTCCATGTGTGTATGTTCCATTGGAATGTTACACATTCTTAACTGTTGTAGAATATTTACCGATCGTTAAATATTCCATAGTTCGTTAAATATTCCATAGTTCGTTAAATATTCTCGTAACAGAATCATTAGAATGAAAACAATATATATTTTTTTTAAATATATTTAAATGCAAACAAAACAACATTGTACGAACGTATACTAAATGTGATATAAATTCAATTCAACGAATTAATTTGACGAATTGTTCCAAGTTTAGAATTTATATAAATATTTTATCAATTAATGTATTATAAATTTGGTTTTATTATGATGGAAGAAAAAGAACCTTACTGAAAGTTTTGTAGTTTAAATATTAATTAAAAATTAATAATTCATTTTTTAAATGTGTTGTGCAGTAGGAATTACAGTATGTGTCACAACAACACATAAAAACCTTTGAAGATCAAGGTCCCACAATAACATGCGTCCTAAGTTGTTGATGGACGCAAATTTGTTTTTTTTTATATTTTTTTTATAGAAGGAATGATAAAAAATAAATCCAATCACATATAAAATACGATATGGGCCAACATTTCATAATAGGATAGAAAAAAACAAAAATAAAATAAACGGTAAACAGCAGATTTGTTTTAACAATTTTCAGGAAAAAACTAAAATGTGGATGCAAATAATCCAGCTATAGTGGCATATTTCTTGATCATGCGACGCACTTCCTGATTAAAGCCCATACATAAAGTTATATGAAAGCTCAATTCTTCGAGTAAGCAATAATGTGGCACCATCAAGGAATACTCCATAGCTAAGATTTAGGGTGCTACCGTTGACTGAATAGAGTTCATCTGCAAGCAGTCCTAAGATATCGCCTTGGCTAGTGATATATCATTGCTATTGCCAGTGGTACGTGATATATCTCACGTTACATTGTATGTCAACAACAGGGAGTACGCGGGGTTCTCACTAGAGCTTCCAAAAATACTGATTTTTTCAATACCGGTAATACCGATCTAAGTTTCTCCCAATACTGGTACTACTGGTAGTACCGATATTCCAGAAAATAGAATAATTAGAGCATTTTTGATTAAAAATTGATTAAAATAAATATAAACAAAATATTTAAATTGGCCACTATTTAGTAAGATTTGTTTTACTTAAATTAGTAATTAAAAGTGCAATTAAAATTATTTTTTTTTCAAAACAAAAAATAAATAATATGGATAACTTTAAAAAACGCTTCAATAGATAAAAAATAAAGTGATAGCAACCTTTTATAAAGAATAAGTCGTTACAATTAAAGTTCCATATGAACGTGTCCAGCTTTGGCCCATATAGAATTTGACAAATTGATTTTACAACGCATACATTAAACACTCTCACCGACATGAGTAATTTTAAAATTAGAGAAATACTTAGCTTCAGCAGAGGCTGTAAACTATTTGAATAGGTTGAAGGGATCCTGTGGTATCACATCGCACCCATTTTGGCCAATACGTGTGTTGGTCCTGAACTGGTGTTAAGATGACAGCCTCTGGAACTTTACCTAAACTTAACCTGCCGATAAAGGTGTAGTTAACTTTTTAGTATTATTATGGATTTTATTTAAAGTGTCAAATATTCTGTAGCCAAATATTAATTTTTTAAATTCGGTAATACCGAAATAAAATCGTATGCTCAATACTGGTATTAACGGTATTATCGATCCCAGTATTGGAAGTCCTAGTTGTCACACCCGCAGATAAAAAAATTTACAAATAACAAAGAACTGATTTCCCTCCATGCGGGAGAAATGTGGACGAACAAAAAAGTTGAATGCAAATTAAACGTGAAAATGTTTTTTCATTCGCCTACATATTAAAGTCTTAGCTTATTACTTAAAGTGTCACTTTTTAACCATATATTTTGTTGCATAGTTAAGTCCAAAAAAGTAAAAAACATATGTATTTCTTTAAATTCTATGATAAATAGAGATTTTTATCAAAGCAACCTTTCAATTCAAAATTGCATAAGCCAATCAAAATATTTGTTATTTTTTGTTGTCATAGTTACACGATTTGTTTGAAAAAATAACAAATATTTTCGTCAAAGGTTGCTTGTTCAACATATTTTTATTTCAAAATTTATAAAAATTTTATTTTGATTTAAAAATAATTTTTTTGTAAAATATTAATTTGTCAGCCATTGATTTCACATTGATTGGAAACAATCAATTATGTATGATTATACAATTGTGACTTAGGATGTTAATTAGAATAGAATGGGGAATGTCATTCTATGATTTCGCTCAAAATAATATCTGGAAGTTTAATGCAAAAATGCCATTTGATGTAAAAACATTTCCATAATATGGAATCTAATGACAGTGGAAAAATTCAACTTAAGTAAATGAATAAGTGATGTAATGAAGAAGTTTTAACTTCGTAATTGTCATCGGCTAAGTAGTGTAATTGATAACGTGTCTGTCTAAAAATTCGAACAATGTAGTGAAGAGAAAGTGTCGAATTCATCCGAAACCCGTAAAACGTGAAGTGGGTTTTTTTCCGACAAACTTCCAACCATATATTTGAACCATATATTTGAATTGAAAAAATTAAAATTACTTCCTTACTTACTCGGGTTTAATTGTTCTCAAAAATCCACAATAAACTAGTAAAGTCTAATTTGCATAAATATTAGTTTCATTTGAATATTTTAAAGTAGAATTTAAAGAAAAACTATGACTTTATTGTAAAATAGAAATTAAATATTTCACGGTTCAGTTAACAAAAACATTTACAAACAATACACTTCGAAATATATTTGTGTACATATTATAAATGTAATTATAGTTCCTTATATATTTATTCAATGATTAAATGGTATTTACTTACCAAAGCGTCATCACAACGTATGGTGTCCAGCACCATATAAATACTGCAACTATTGTTATTGTTAATCTCAGCGTTCGTTGTCTGGCTCTCTCAATATGTGTTAAGTCACTGCATCTTAACCTAAGGACACCTGATTTATTTGTATCAATGCCATCGTCTTTTTCTCTTGAACGACTTGTTCGATTTGATATTTCACATAAAATTACAGAATATGCTCCACTTATTATCATCAGAGGCAAAAAATACATGGCGATGACACAAAATAAATTATAAGCATTCTCAGTTTGTTCCGTTTTAAAAAATCCAAAAGTTACACATTGCATAAAGTTTGGAAATCTTGGATGTTGTTGAACATGGAAGATGACACTCTGTAACAAAAAATTTATATTTCATTTCTATAAAAATCCTTAATATATTTAAGTTCCGAATTTTTTTCTAGTTTTAACAATAACAACAATTTGATTTTTTGTAACACATACACAAAAAATATGGAATTTTGTTGTGAAATAAAATAACCAAAAATATGTATGTTATACATAGAGTTATATTTTTTTGGTAAACGGCTGTAAAATTTAACTATACTGCCGCTTGTTAGGTTAAAGTCTTACTTTTTTGATATATAACATTTTTTTTGTTTTACGGCGGCAGTAAAGAAATTTTCATATTTTTACGGCGGTAGAAAGAGCCATTTCTTCCATATTTTTGCGGCGGCAGCAAAAGTAACAACATGAAATTATGAATTAGTGAAAATACGTTGAACAAGACCAAAATATTTATTAGTTTTTTAAACAAATTGTTTAACTATGACAACAAAAAAATAACAAATATTTTTATAGGCTTATGAAATTTTGAATTGCAAGATTGCTTTGATAAAAAATTATATTTTTTATATAACATTAGTTCACAAGAAAAATCTCCCTAAATAAAACCCAACTTTTCCTATAGATTTTGACCTGCTGAACACGAATATCATATTCAATTTTTTAGGTTAGCTCTTGTTTTTGAGATATTCGCTAAGATAATTTTTTCGGTGAACAAAAAGGTTATTCCGGTTTTTGGATCGCATATTTTACAAAACAAACAAATTCAATATATTTATGAAACACGTGCATAGTAAAGATAGGCTAAGATAGGCCTACAAACAAACATTTGAAAAAATCCATCAAGGATTCTGTAAGTTATACTCGAAAGCAGTTGAAAAAAAAATCAAAAATTTCTGTTTTTTTTAAATTTTTATATATTCAATGCAATAAATTTTGAACAAACAATGACTGTTAATATTTTAATTTCTTGGAGCCTACAGTTGATTTAATATCCTTTCTTTTAAGTTAAAAAACACGAATTTTGGTGCAGGTTGCAGCAAGTTATTCAGGTTTTCCCAAAAAAAGTCAAAACTAATAATTTGGAAAAAAATATTTTTACTAAGAATAATTTAAATTCTGCAACATAATTGATTTATATATGAGTTTTTATACAGATTTTCGAGTTAAAATTGCGAGTTATGGACAAAACCTGGCCGTAACACAACGTTGCAGTTGACATAATTATTTTCCGCATCCACGGTTTATCTTCATTCAGTTTTATGCCAAAGTAATGAAGGTATGCAATTCTTATATAGGGAGTGATTTTTTTAGCAGGCTGTATTATGCAAATTCCACAAATAAAACTAAACGAATTTGGACTATTTTTACACTTGAAACTTCTTGAGAAGCCATTTAAATAGATTTAACTTTACACTTTACCATTTTAAAAGAATTCTTAACAATGATTGAGAATGACTGTACTTGTAAAATATTGTTATTGTTTAGTTAAAACACACTTTTTTGATATCTATATATTTATTACAACCGATCGATTTCGAAAGCTAAGCTTTCATTTTCAAGGATCCGCTTAGAAATAATAGAATCCATAGAGATTCAATCAAACAATAATCTAATGAATGCTGATAACGGTCAAATATATTCTTCATTGTTTCAACTTTGCAAATAGTAATAATCAACAAATAAACCTTAAAAATCGTACCTTTTGTTCAAAAACCATAACTTTATTACCTTTCAGTTGGCTTTTTGTTTGATTGTACATCTGTAGTGTAAAAAGGTTATAGCAACACTACTATATAATAAAATGTAGTGCCAAATGCCTTGCGTACACTACTATGTGATAGAATGTAGTGTTTCGAAATTTGGTGGCACTACTACACTTTTGTGAACACCGCTACTTTAATTATCTTCTATTAGAATTAACTGTTCTAATTTGCTTGTACTGCTAGTTGTGTTCTTATAGTAATACTTCTATTCGTAAATGATTGAATACACTGTTTGACGATTCATATAGTTACTTTTATTCGAGTAACATATGTATATAATGGTTTAGTTCATAAATGCAAAACACACTTTTGTTTTAGTACTAGTATAAAATTATATTATTCGGTTTTCTTCACTTAGCTTAACGGGTTTTTGAAATAGTTCTACTTAAGAGATAAAGCACTTAATATAACTTATAAAATCATAAACGATTCACTAATAAACAGATTTCGGTTTTCTGTTGCTGACCGACTACGACACTCATTAACTATTATTTTTTTGTTTTACCGAATTCGTTATATTTCTACTTGTCTATTTGACTTATTGACCGCCCGATTGTTGTCTCGACTTGACTCTTGTAATTTTTACCCACGACTGGCTTTTACAAAAAGAACCGCTTGCCATCGATCAACGAATTATTATTGTTATTTTTTTTTTTAAATTGATCTATTTCCTGTAAAAACCAAAAAATGATTACCAATTTAAATTTTACAAAATATTATTATTTCTTGATGTATGTCGCGTATTACTTAATTCTAATTTGTCAATTTTGTATTTTAATTTAATTTAATTAAAAAAAGTGTTTTGGAATAATTGATTTTAAGATTGTTGATTTTGCACAAATAATATTTATTGAATTGGTAATAATTGGTTATAATATTATTTGGTAATATTAATTTGGATGTTAATTTGGAGATACACATCTTATAATTTAGTTTAATAGTAAAAATAATAAATCACTTAATATTTTTTTGAAAATGTATACCTAAATATTAATATCACAAAATACTTTAATTCTAAGATCATTACATAATCTAATCTTGTAGACCTTTCAACAAACCCTCAAATTTATATAATTAACAAATGAATGAACAAAATGTTTGTAACATTTGAGGAGGTCCACACCAAAACGTTACATTTCCATCATAAATGATTTTACACAATTTGAGAAAATGTGATTACACTATTAGTCTTAAGCAAGCTCTATTTCACAAAGAGGAAAAACAATCCTTGTTTAGGCATAAATAAATTAGGTCAGTCATATTATGAATATTATGATTCCAAAGACATGATAATTATATATATTTAAATAAAATGTTACGTTTTGGTGCAACCAATTGGTAATGCAGCGTTTTGGTGAGACCATTTTAGAAATGTAACTTTTTGACTATGACCTACTACTCCTATTACCATTGTAGAAAGAACGTTACTTTAAAATTATGACAAATGTCACTTTTCGATATGAATAGAAAAAGAGGTTTTAGAGATATTATTTATTTTAAAAGAAAAACTTAAATTCAAAGAGCACATTCTTCTTCGCAACAATCACAAATTTCCACAAGCTGATCAGTTTGGAACTGTTCAATTCCAGGAGTTGGTCGCTCTCCGTCCAACAGCGTTATAAAGAATTCTAAGTCTTCAAAATCTCCCAATGTCTCACCATACTGTTCACCAGTAAATTAGTTATATCTCTCTTTTTCTCGTTTGAAACTGTATTCCCTACGGCAATTGTGCGATCAACGTTATTTTTTTACAATTCGTTTTGTTTGTTTTGCGAATTACTCGTTATGAAAGCTCTTCGTTAAGCGAGATTGTACTGTGTGTTTTCGGAAAAGTTATTAACTACAAAGTTAATTATATTGAAAAAGAATTGGAAGTGTTACGTTGTGGTGTGGACCTCCACATTTATTGTTTCAATATTTAAATCTCCTCCCCTTTTTTAACACAAATTGTGACCACTTGTCAATAATGTCAATAAGAATAGGTATTTACTCTTAAGTATTAATAATTGTTAGATTTATGATTTTGAATGGTTTGTTATAATATTTTATATAATTGATAAAAACATCTCCTCTCTCTTTTTGGTTAAATAACTAGTAAAAAGAAGTCAGCATCATATATCCTTTTCTCAATATTTTTATGATTATATAATTCTTCCTTTAATGTTTTAACTTATTATTAGATTCATTTAAATTTATAATTACAAAAATGTCACTATAGAATAATTTTCATCTTTTATAATTTTTAGTTTAGAACGAGCCTTGATAATGAAAGCTTAGCTTTCGAAATCGATCGGTTGTAATAAATATATGGATATCAAAAAAGTGTGTTTTAACTAAACAATAACAATTATAATATATTAATGATATCAATAAATAATAAAAATTTAACTATTGTAAGATATTATTTACGATGCGGGACAAAAAGAAAAAAAACTACATAAACGCGGTTGAAATAAGGAAAACTCAAAATGACTCGCAGTTTTTATTCGAAAATCTTACAACAACAAAATATAACAACTTATATATTGTAATAAACTTCGTCCAGAATGGGTTAATTTAATCATAAATAACCAATACATTCTGCATAATGTTTTCCACATTCATGAATTAAAAAAAAGGAGTTACCTAATACATTTTGCATAAATTAAATTTGAGTTCGCTAATACAAATGTTTACATTTATGCAGGTATGAATGAAAATAGGTGTGGCCTATTCAAGATGTACGGACTACGTAATATTGATTTCTAGTGGATTATAGAAGTTTCGACTTATTTATTTTTTGGATATAAATAAGCGAACAAAATATCAGATAGTCATATATAATATAACGAGTCGTCAAATAATAGTCGATTATTTTTCATAATCATTATTACGAATGTCATTTGAGGTATTTAGTGGTATTTAGAGGTATTTAGTATTTAGTTTAGTTTAGAGGTATTTAGTAGGTATTTAGAGGTATTTAGTATTTAGCAGACAATTTAACGAACAGAAATAGTAACATTATTTCATACAACATATTCCTTTGTTGTCAAACAAAATTAAATATTATTTCATCTTAGTAGGCGCATAAATGTTATAAATTTGTAATTTATTTTTAACAAATAAACATAAACATTCAATCATTTATGAATGAAAACGGACATTTTTACTATTTGCAAATTGCATTTTCACATAATTTTGTATGTGCATTTTGGTTTTAAATTAATATATTAAGTAGGCGGAAAATATTCGAAAATATTCGCTGTTCCTTCCTACCAGAAAAAAATAATCGAAACAAATCGTTTTGATTTGCTAAAAAATAGTAGATGAAGCGTTTTGATTGGACCTTATTGAAACTTTTTTTAGAGAGTTGAATTGTCAGTTTTTATTTTGCAATTGAAAGTGTTTTACAAATATTCGAAAGTATAAGGAATAATCGGTGGTACTTGAGCCTGGGTACTAATAGTGAAAGAATTTGAACTGAGTGGAATAGTAAATACAGATTTTACGATTCCGAATATTATTGATTCAAATTGTGGAAAAGCGGTGAAGTTTATCGTACATAAATTGGAGACCCTGGAATTTATTGTAATTAAAATCGGAAGTTGCTGTAACTGGTTGATAAATAAAGTTTGAGATTTTGTTAACCAAAGATCCGTCTTTTTACTGTCGTTTTTGCTCAATAATCGAAAAGAACCAACGAAGAGTCGTTACAGTGGTGTCAGAAGTGGGATTATTGAAACAATGGTCAAGACAGTAAATATTAGTGATCTCAGCCAGACCCAGCTAAAGGACGAGTTGAGGAAAAGGAATGCTCCAATCCTTGGAACGAAGGCAGAACTTGCGTTCCGGCTGCGTAAAGTTTTAGAAGAAGCAGGTGAAAACACAGAGGTCATAGAAATAGAGCCGGAGGAAGCTCCGGTTCAGAACGCCCCAGCAATTGATCCGATGATGGTGTTGATGAAAGAAATGATGGCACAGCAGCAACAAGAACTTGCTGATATGATGGCCCGACAAGAGCAACTGGCAGCGAAACAAAAGGTAGATCAACAACAACAACTTGCTGATATGATGGCCCGACAAGAGAAACAGGCAGCAGAACAAAAAGTTCTGGCAGTAGAACAAAAAGTAGAGCAACAACAACAACTTGCTGATATGCTGGCTCGACAAGAGAAACTGGCAGCAGAACAAAAAGTAGAGCAACGACAACAATTTGCTTATATGATGGCAAAACAAGAAAGTCTACGTGAAGTAATTGAGTCACGTATATCCAGTGCTGAGGTTAAAATCAACAACATGGAAAGGGAGCTGCGGAAAGTTACCGAAGAACATGAAGAGAAATTACGCAATCTTTCGAGTGAATTCCGCCAAGCACAAGTGAAGTCAGGTAGCATGATCAATCCATCAACTACTTCAGCTCCAGCTAGAGTGAAAACACCCGCATTTGATGGATCTACATCGTATAAGATATTTAAGATGCAATTTGAGATAGCAAAAACTGCGGTTGATCACCAGCAAAAAGCAAATGCGCTTATATTGCCATTGAAAGGACCTGCTGCTGAAATTTTGCAGACACTATCAGCGACAGAGCGTGATTACAGCAAGATTATGGAGGCCTTAGAAGTAAGATATGGGGAAAGTCATATGCAAGCTCTCCATCGCATGCAGCTCAAAACACGAAAACAAGGAGTCAGCGAAACTTTGCAAGAATCAGAGGCTTACATTGTGAGACTGGTTAATCTGTCATATCCGAACTATAACGCTGAACATCGAGACGAGCTGGCAGCTGATATATTTATCAATGCTCTTCGAGATGTACAAATGAGAAATCAGCTGTATCTAAGCGGGAAGAAATTACCTGCGGAAGTCTTAGCATTGGCCCTGCAAATGGAAGCTGGAAAAAGAGCGTATGGCTCAGATAGAGGACGTCAGATGGAAGTTGCTGAAGAACCTCTAAAAGCAGCGCTTGAGAAAGTGATCATGCGTGTCAAAAGTTTGGGAGATAAGCCTGACCGAAATCAACGAAGTAGATCTAGCAGAGTAAGATGCTGGAACTGTGGAAAGTTGGGGCACATCCGAAGAGAATGGAAATGGGAGCTGCACCCGGAAGACAGAGGCCGCGTTCCGGATTCGGGAAACTAGATTGTGCCAGTTTTGAAGGGCGAAAGCTGGCTCAATTACAATGCCCTACATTGGTAGTATCCGAAGTCAAAAGAGAAAATAGTAGTTTAGTCCTTGAGGCAACCGTTGGAAGCAAATCGTGCATGTTGACTTTGGACACAGGTGCCTCAAGATCGATAGTGCGGCCAGATGTGGTTCATGATAGTCAGATCGATACAGCAAGACGATTCACCCTAAAAACAGCTACGGGTGAAACAGTTCTAGTTCATGGAGAAAGCAACCAAGAAGTTAACCTTGGAGGAAATTCATTTAGGAACCGATTTAATGTAGCAGATATAGAAGATGAGTGCATAATTGGGCTTGATGAAAGAATACAATTTTATATTAGATCTGGGAAGCCACGTACTGAGATATGGAAACACGGAAATAGTGCTACACGCCACCAACGACAATGCTGAGGTCCGTGTTATTAGTGACGAACGAACTGAGATCCCGGCAAAATCTGAGAAAATCATATGGACTAAGCTACTAGATAAAAGTGACCAAAATTCACCTGTGATGATTGAGCCAGCTAACAACGACTTTGGAGGAAACATTATGATTGGCCGAACGCTAGTAGCAGCAAAAGAGGGGGTAGTTCCAATGCAACTGATTAACTTCTCAAATAAACGAGTGGTCATCAATCATGGAGTCTTCGCCAAATGCAGCACCATAAAGGAGATAATCAGCTGTCAAGAAGAGCAGAAGGTCTTCATGCAGAGAAACAATCCAGCATTAGTAGCAATACTTCAAGATCTTAGTAAAAGAATGAACTCGGCCGAATTCAAAGAAATCAAGAGGGTATTAACGAAGATGAGCAGCGTTTTCTCTACTGGAGATGAAGATGTTGGAAGAACAAACATCGTGCGACATAGGATCAACACTGGAAACGCTCATTCTATCAGACAGCCTCCTAGACGACTACCACTAGCTAAACACGAGGAAGTGCAAGGAATGCTGGACAAAATGAAAAATGATGGAATCATTAGGCCATCTAAGAGTCCAAGGAGCTCACCAGTGGTGCTAGTTAGAAAAAAGATGGGTCAGTTCGTTTTTGTGTGGACTATCGAAAACTGAATGAGGTAACCATTAAGGACAGCTATCCACTGCCACGAATTGATGACACACTGGATCAGGAGCCAAATGGTCCAGCACAATAGATCTGAAGAGTGGTTACTGGCAAGTTGAAATGCATCCAGAAGATCGACGAAAGACAGCATTTTCTACTGGCAATGGGTTGTGGGAGTTCAATGTGATGCCGTTTGGTTTATGCAATGCCCCAGCAACATTTG
Source organism: Diogma glabrata (assembly GCA_963693315.1). Lineage (NCBI taxonomy): Eukaryota > Metazoa > Arthropoda > Insecta > Diptera > Cylindrotomidae > Diogma > Diogma glabrata. The sequence continues at coordinate 138,356,927 of OY856188.1, read as the reverse complement.
AACGTCTAATGGAATGCGTGTTGCATGGTTTAACCTGGAAGGCCTGCCTAGTTTATCTTGATGACATCATTATAATGGGTCGCAACTTCGAAGAGCATCTAATGAACCTCGAAGAAGTACTCAGAAGAATAAGTAATGCCAACATGAAGTTGAATCCGGTAAAGTGCAATCTCTTCGACAAAGAAGTGAAGTACCTTGGACACATCATTACAGAAAATGGAGTCAGAACCGATCCCGAGAAGATTGATGCTGTGAGAAATTGGCCAGTACTGAAGAATGTTCATGAGCTACGCAGTTTTCTTGGCTTATGCACCTATTATCGTAGATTCGTGGAGAATTTTGCGAATATCGCCAGGAGTCTACATAAATTGACAGAGGCAAATACCAAGTTTCTGCGGACAACCGAATGTAATGAGGCATTCTGCCGTTTAAAAGAAAAACTATGCAACACCCCTATACTAGCCTATCCAGAATCCGGGAAGATGTTCATTCTGGACACAGACGCAAGCAATGTACGAACCGGAGCTGTTTTGTCACAGAAAATTGGAGACGACGAGAAAGTGGTGGCGTACTTCAGTAAAGTTCTGTCAAAGCCGGAGCGGAATTATTGTGTCCCGAGGAAGGAGTTGCTAGCTATCATCAAGGCTGTGAAACATTTCCAAAAGTATTTGTGTGGACAACCATTCCTGATTCGCACGGACCATGCTGCTCTAAAATGGTTATTACAATTCAAATACCCTGAAGGACATGCAGCAAGATGGATAGAGATCTTGCAGAACTACGACTTCAAAGTTGAACACCGCGAGGGAAGGATCCATGGTAACGCCGATGCCCTGTCCAGAAGACCTTGTACAGAGGAGTGCAAGTCCTGTAGCAGAACTGAGGGAAATGAGGAAATGCAAGTGAGCCAAATCAAGTTCCAAACTCCTGAGGATTGGTGTACCGAGGCAATTAAAAGAGAGCAGCTAGAAGATCCAGCTATGGCTCAAATATTGAAATGGAAAACCGAAGGAAGGCGACCGGAGTGGAAAGAGGTAGCACCTTTAAGTACGGAGGTGAAATGCTACTGGGCGCAATGGGACTCACTATTGATGGATAACGGGATACTAAAAAGAAAATGGGAGTCCGCTGATGGAAGGAAAGTGTTAGAACAACTGGTGTTGCCATCAAGTCGAGTAGAAGAGGTACTGGGAAAGCTGCATGGAAGTATTTCTGGAGGACACCTGGGAGTCAATAAAACCCTAGCCAAAGTAAGGGAGAGGTTTTATTGGGTAAGGTATCGAACCGACGTAGAGCAATGGTGTCGGCGATGCGATACTTGGGCAGCGAGCAAAGGACCAAAAACTGGAACTCGAGGGGAGATGCAACAGTACAATGTGGGCGCCCCAATGGAGAGAATTGCTATGGACATCGCGGAGCCATTTCCGAAAACTACAAAAGGTAACAAATACATCTTGGTGGTCATTGATTACTTTACAAAATGGCCGGAAGCGTATGCAATACCGAACCAGGAAGCAGTTACGGATGCGGAAACATTAGTCAATGAATGGGTTTGCAGATATGGAACACCGCTCGAGTTGCATACCGACCAGGGAAGGAATTTCGAATCTCAACTAATGGAAGAGCTGTGCAGAACACTCGACATTAGAAAAACACGAACTACACCTATGAACCCACAATCGGATGGCATGGTAGAACGATTCAACCGAACCATGAAAGAACATTTGTCGAAGGTAGTGGAAGCCAACCAAAGAAATTGGGATAAGGATCTTCCGTTATTCTTGATGGCCTATCGTAGCGCAGTGCACGATACGACAAGTGAAACGCCAGCGAATATCATGTTCGGGAGAGAACTACATCTTCCTTGTGACATTGAGTTCGGCATCCCTGGAGGTTTGGTGTCTACGAAAACAGATTATGTGGGAGAACTAACGGAGAAGATGAATAAAATCCATCAACAGGTTCGAGACCACATTAAGATTGCCAGTGACAAAATGAAAACCAGGTACGACATAAATGCACATAGTGGCGGTTTTCAAGAAGGAGAATTGGTAGGGCTATACAGCCCCAGGAGAACTAAGGGAAGATCACCCAAGCTGCAGCCAGATTGGGAAGGTCCCTATAAAATAATCAAACGAATTAATGATGTTATCTACCGCATCCAAAAGGGACCCCGTACCAAGATGAAAGTGATACATCTGCAAAGGTTAGCACCGTACCAAGGTAACAGTACCAATGCGATAGCTGATATTGTTCGGGACGAACAAAACTAAATGGAGGGCAATGTAATAAACTTCGTCCGTCCAGAATGGGTTAATTTAATCATAAATAACCAATACATTCTGCATAATGTTTTCCACATTCATGAATTTAAAAAAAGGAGTTACCTAATACATTTTGCATAAATTAAATTTGAGTTCGCTAATACAAATGTTTACATTTATGCAAGTATGAATGAAAATAGGTGTGGCCTGTTCAAGATGTACGGACTACGTAATATTGATTTCTAGTGGATTATAGAAGTTTCGACTTATTTATTTTTTGGATATAAATAAGCGAACAAAATATCAGATAGTCAGTTTTTATTTTGCAATTGAAAGTGTTTTACAAATATTCGAAAGTATAAGGAATAATCGGTGGTACTTGAGCCTGGGTACTAATAGTGAAAGAATTTGAACTGAGTGGAATAGTAAATACAGATTTTACGATTCCGAATATTATTGATTCAAATTGTGGAAAAGCGGTGAAGTTTATCGTACATAAATTGGAGACCCTGGAATTTATTGTAATTAAAATCGGAAGTTGCTGTAACTGGTTAATAAATAAAGTTTGAGATTTTGTTAACCAAAGATCCGTCTTTTTACTGTCGTTTTTGCTCAATAATCGAAAAGAACCAACGAAGAGTCGTTACAATATAAATCCATTATGTTGAAGAATTTAAATTATTCTTAGTAAGCATATTTTTCGAAATTTTTAGTTTTGCCCTCTTTGGTAAAATCTGAATAACTTGGTGCAACCTTCACCAAAATTCGTGTTTTTTAACTTGAAAGGGAATTGAATTTACCCCGGGTTACAAATTTACAATTATTGTTTGTTCAAAATGTATGGCGTTGAATATGGAAAAAATTTTAAAAAACGTAAATTTTTGATTTCTTTCAAATGTGTACGAATCAGAATCCTTGATGTATTTTTACAAAAATAGCACAAAATGTTTTTTAGCATCTTGACTATGCCTTTCTTTCATTAATACATTCAATTTTTTTGTTTGGTAAAATATGCAATCCAAAATCTGGAATGACCTTTTTTCCACCGAAAAAAATGGTTTGTCGCGAATATCTCAAAAATAAGAGCTGACCTAAAAAAATAAATATGATATTCAGCAGGTCAAAATCCATAAGAAAAGTTGGATTTTATTCATGGAGACAAAAAAAGATCAAAATTTGTAAACTACTGTAATTTATACAAATTCAAATGATTTTTTCTTTTTTGGACGTAATTAAGACGATAATAAATCAAAATTATAAAAATTTTGATGTTTTAATTTCATATTTATAAAAAGTTGAAAAGTTTGTCGAAAAAATTGTACATATATTTAATTCGGCGCTGAAGTGACTTTTTGTGTTTCGTCTATAACTGTCGGCCTCCCTACGGTCGGCCACTATACTATAGACTCCACACAAAAAGTCGCACTTATTTCCTAATTAAATAATATACAATTTTGCACGAATTGTATATAAAGTTCAATTTCGCTGTCTAATTTGTGGGAGCGAACTGCATTTTTTATCCCTATAGGGAATAAAAAATAACAAGTAATGACAACATAGATAGTTTTCATGTAAATAGAAATATTTACGATAAATTAAAACAAATATATATAAAAACCGCCTACTATGATAAAAAATTTAAAATTTAAAATTTTCGTGCTCTTTAAATGATTAGATTTTTGTTCAATATCAGAATTATATTGTGGTCGTGTAAAAAATAGTATATACACCTCGGGAGAGCGCATATCATCGCCCTCAATACTATGAACTCCTCTGGCTTCACCCTCGTGGTGCAAACATACCTCGAGAGAATAACATGCACTTCCCTCCTTTGGTGTATAATCTAATAGTCCAGTCAATGAGCATTTTCCCGTATAATTCTTACAAGCAGCACTGATTTGCACAAAAATTTGGATTTAGTTTCCAATTACATTCTTCTTCAAAGTTTACCCTATCCCGGAAGGTGCTTTGACCCTGACGGTGGATGCCACCCCTTCTCGGGGGTGAAACATTTTTTATTAAAATTAGGTTCGGGAATAGATAGATTGACTAATTGCAACTGTTGTTATATAAAGTTTTTGCTGAAAGTCAATACTTTCCGACTTATTCGCGAGTGAACATTTCAATTTTTCAACAAAAAAAACACGTTTTCAGACGGTTTTTTACGAATAACTCTATAAAGAATACATCAAAAACGTATTCTGATTCAAAATGTTGCTTATAAAATACAAGGAAATGCTGGGTTTATGGTGTCTGTAGACCCAATACAAAGTACAAACGGAGTAATAGCTTGTTGAAGGTTGGTTCTTATTCGCGAATGTCAACATTGAAAGTTTCAACGTAAAATAAATAAAAAATAAAGCATTTTTCTGGGAAAGTCTGCAAAACCATTTTAAAGTGGTTAAAATACCTTTATATTTCTTTTTTATAAAAGTTCCTAGCATCAAAACTAAGCTAGTAATGATGAAAATAAAGTAGGTCCTCAGTTTTTTATCACCCAACTTTATTATCACCCAACTAAAAAATAATTGGCATCACTTTGCAATTGCCTTCATTAATTTAATTGTAATATGCTCTAGAAGTTTAATTAGAGAGCATTTTCGTAATTTTGAAAAAAATTGTCTTTTCTTCTAAATAACTTGAAAACTATTCATGATACGCAAAATTTTATTAAATATACATAATTGCAGATTCCAATTCCTTAAAAATTTCGTTGGTTTTGTTCTATATGATAAAAATAGAGTAAGACATTGGCGTTTACACTTTGCATGTCTTCGTAAACAGTAACTAGTTCAAGTCCTTTCAGCTCAAACCCTTTCAAAAATAAGGACTGAAAGAAAATTTAATTTAAATGAGCTTATAACTCTTAAGAAACCCTACAAAATGTTTTTTTTGGAAGACATAATAGCTTAAAAAATAAGTATGTTATGGGTAAACAACTATTCACAGAGTCTTGCAGATATGAGAATATGTGTATTGGCATTGACGTATAAATAATACTAGAATATGCAAGGATGAAATCTATAAATATATAAATATGTATCAAATATAGAAAAATTTGGATACATAATATTTAAATTTTAAATGCATTGTTTTTTTGTTTATTGCTCGTTTGACATTTGACGTATTTGACGTATAAGATTTGACATTTGACGTATAAGAACTAACCTTCAACAAGCTATTACTCCGTTTGTATTGGGTCTACAGACACCATAAACCCACCATTATTTATGTTTCTTATAAGATTCATTTTTAATTACAATAATTTTTTCGATATCCTTATTTTTTGAGTTATTCGCGAAAAACCGTCTGAAAACGTGTTTTTCTATTTTGCGTCTAAAATAAAGTCATTTCGATACCCAAATGCGTATCGAAATGGCCTTCATTACGATACGCAAAGTTTTGTATTTCAAGGTTGGTCACATTGGTCATACAAACGTCAGTGAACATTAAAACGAATAATTATGTAAATAAAATTAATAAGAATATCTAAATTAGTGTTAAATATTTTAATTAATTTAAATAATTAGTAATAATAACAAAATTTCAAATTGACTATTTTTTTATAAAATACACATTTTTTAAAATTTCAAGACAGAAAATGCAAAATAGAAAAAATTGTATAAAAAACTGGTTTCATAAGACGTTTTATCGCACTTATCCTTTAGAAAACTCCCCGCTGCGCGGGTCGTTTTCCAAGCAGATTGCGTGCGATAAAATCGTCGATTATGAATCTAGTTTCTTAATATACTATTTTTTTTGTTGAAAAATTAAAATGTTCACTCGCAAATAAGTCGGAAAGTATTGACTTTCAGCCAAAACTTTATATAACAAAAGTTGCTTAGAACTTTAGTCGATCTATCTATTCCCGGACCTAGTTTTTATGAATAATTTTTCACCCTCGAGAAGGTGTGGCATCCACCTCCAGGGTAAAAGCACCTTCCGGCACAGGGTCAACTTTGAAAAAGAGGGTAATTAGAACCTAAATCCAATTTTTGTGCAAATCGGTGCTGTTTGTAAGGATTATATAGTTTCGCCGTATTTTCCGTTGAATGACTGGACTATACATACATACTACATTCCTTAAAATAGTATTATGTAAAAATATTTGTTAATTAAAATTATTGAGTCGGAGTGACGTGAATAATTCATAATATATGTTATTAATCTGCTGTTATATGTTATTACAAAACACCAATTTTTTATTCACTTATTTTTTATTAACAAACTTATTTTTTATTAACAAACGATTATTAACAAACGATTTCGATTTTCCAAAAATCATCGACCACTTTAATTTGCAATGGTGAAATATTCGAAGCTGATTAAAGCCGTAGCCACATAAACAAAGTTGCCAACATTTATTTAGCAGAGCTTTCAAAATTCATACAGTTTTAAGTTTTTCTTTTTAAAAAACTAAAATTTTAACATGATGATGCCAACAAAATGTTGGCGAAATAAATTACATAAAAAACCAAAAGTGTATTTAAATAAAATCGGAAAATCGAGTTGACCTGAAATTTGAGGCAAATAATAGATTACTTTTTATGCTATATTTTATGGATCAATAGGAGCAGTTGAGTTGCAAATTTTACTCGTGTCAGTTGTAGTTTTTGCAAAGAAATATTAATCTAAAGAAACAGGTTTTTTGAGAAGGGCCAATGGAAAATATTAGTTGTTGGGAGAATGATTTATTGTTTTTTTTTCTAAAAGTTGAAATCATTGATGTTCGTTTAACTTCTGTAATCTGTTATTATGTTAATTTTTTATCTGTTATAATTTCGTGACAACGGGTTGATGTTTCGTGTTAGTTAATATGTTTTGGTTTTTAAACAGAAATAAAGTTACTTGTACCATTGTAAAGTTTTGTGTTCAAAATACATTTCTGCACAAAACTAAAAGCAATGCCATTTTAAAAACCTTTTGCGGGAAAACAGTATGAAAACCGTTAACACAGACCGAATTCTTCAGACCTCCGTCTTGAATTAATTATTAAAAACCAATACAACATACATTCAACCAATTCCATGATGATTGGGAAAACTACAGTTAAACTAAGTTTGTTTAAAAAATAATTTGTTACATACAATTTAATAGAAGTTGAATGAAGTTAGAAACTAATTAGTTCCAGGAAAAATATAGACTTGACATTGGTTTTCTATCATAAATTTTTTATTAATCATATACAAAACCACTGTGGACGTAAACCAATATGTGTCAAATGTACCAGTAAACACTTAACGCAAGTATGCCCAGTAAACAGAGACACCGTAGCAAAGTGCATATATTGCAATGGACAACACCCAGCAAACTATCGTGGCTGCGAAGTTGCTAACCAACTCCAAAAAAAAGAGATAAAAAGCGCAAACAATTCCGATTAAAGCAGGTACCGAGGCAATAGAAAGTAAAAGAAGATTGTGATCTTAAAACCGAATAAATCACCAAATAACAAAAACTCGTACAGACCGATATTATTACTCCCAACGATATCGAAGCTTTTTGAAAAACTTTTTCTTAAAAGACTTAAGCTAGTAATAGAAAATAGAAACCTCATACCTTTGCATCAGTTTGGGTTCCAGAGAAAACCACTCTACCATCGAACATGTGAACAGGATCACGAATATTATTCAAGAAACGATTGAAGCCAAAAGGGTATGCTCCGCAGTTTTTCTTGATATCGCTCATGCTTTTAATAAAGCTTGGCACCATGGCTTAAAGTATAAATTGCATAGAGACCTGCCCAAACAGTTTTATGAAATTTTGAGCTCTTATTTGGATGACAGCCAATTTAGAGTCAAATATGATGAGAGTTCTTCCACATTGAAAAAGATTGAAGCAGGAGTTCCACAGGGTAGCGTCCTAGGACCGGTATTATACCTGCTATATACAAGAGATTTGCCTGGCCTATTCAAAACAACTATTGCAACCTTTGTAGATGATACCGCAATGTTAACCATCGGAAAAACCGTAGAAGAAGCAACTAGCAAACTGCAATACGCTACTAATATAATCCACAACTGGGTAAAAGGATGGCGAATTAAGCTAAATGAAACAAAATCCTCTAATGTTAACTTCACTAGCCAAAAAGTAACCCAAATACCTCTGAAAATCAACTCAACTCAAGTTGCTTATGCAAACACAGCAAAATATCTAGGTATGACACTGGGTGCTAAACTGAGATGGAAGGAACATGTTAGAAGAAGAACTGAATTTGAACTTTAGAAAGATGTACTGGTTACTTGAAAGAAACTCAGTACTATCTATCTAAAACAAACTGCTTCTGTTTCTGTATCGTCAAATACTGAAACCAGTATGGACGTATGGTATCCAACTATGGGGCTGTACTAAGAAAACGAACGCGAAAATTATCCAGTCACTCCAAAACAAAGTCTTGCGTTGCATTGTTAATGCTCCGTGGTACATCAGAAACGGAGACTTCGATAGGGACTTAAAGATAGAGTTCGTGAAGGATGAAATAAAAAAATAAGCAATTAAACACCACGCGTATTCGCGCACATGAAAATATTGAAATACGCCAGCTAATGGATGTGCCCGTTGCTGACAGAAGGCTTAAAAGAACAAAGCCACTAGACATGATCTTATAATCAAAAGCATACTTAATGAAATAATGTAAATGAGACTAACCAATGGGTTACACCCCAAAAAATGTGGTATAAATATGATATATGTAAATTACTAGATAAGCTCAGTTGTTCTATTATATTAATAAAAAAAAGATTAGTATTTGAGACTGGTTAAACTATATTTCATTTGTACGTAAACATAACTTTAATTGCCTCTAAGACTCGTGCGGGTACCTCAATTACACCATTTGAATCTGTACAGCTGTTGAATCAGTTTTGAGAAAATTGTACAGAAATATATTATACCACACCTACAACATTACGGATACTGAAACCCACGTTATAAATGCAAATGTGTTTTCAAGCGTTACTTTAAATATTTTTAATAGACTTAAGAATAGACATGCAATAAACTGTAAAAACAAAGGTTTTAAATATATTAATGTAAGTACCTGAGGTAAAGCATATACAAGTGCAATCATCCAAGCACCTACTAACATAATTTTCCCTCTTTTTCTTGCCGCTGAAACACGTAAGGGATATATAACTGCAAAACAACGATCCAACGAAACACATACTAATACATTAGAACTCAAATATAAACAAAACGCACGCATAAATAAAAAAAATTTACATGCCACGTTGCCTGCATGCCATTCTATTGTTATGCGCCATCCAACCTGCAAGAAACAAAAAAAATAAACTTAACGAACGAGTTCCTTATAGATATTTTTATAAATCAAATAATTTTCTCCAGTGTTGCAATATTATAAAATAAAAACTAAGTAAATTCATATTTCTTCCAAAATTCCAAAAATATTGTAAAAATTAAATAAAATCAAAAATTTAAACTTTTTTCAAAATTTTAAAAATATTCCAAAAATTGTTACAAAGTCAAAGATTAAAACATTTTTCAAAAATTCTAAAAATATTGCAAAAATTTGAGAAAATAAAAATACAAACTTTTTTCAAACTTCCAAAAATATTTCAAAAATTATAGCAAATCCAAATATTTCCATGTCCAATTTCATGTTTCATTACATTTACGTCACACAAATAACAAATTTTTTTTTTTCAAAAAATTGGCTAAAACAATAAATGAAATCATTTTTTTGACACACTTATAATGCCATAGTTCTCTATAGTAATAATAAAATTTCATGTTATACAAATAATTAATTTTTATTTTTTTCCTGAAAACTGGGTAAAAAAACAAATAAAAATCTTTCTTTTGACACACTGACATCATTTTTTCGTCAAACTTCTATTGCAATAATCTAGTTTTTTACCTCATATAGCAATCCCGACCATCAAGATTTTTCCACATTCATTATCACTTGAAATGAACGATTTTTAAGCAATGCATATTTCCTTGTTTTGATGCATATTTATTTTTTTATATGCATATTTCCTTGTTTTGACAAACTTGTGGATTTTTTTGAAACACTTCCGGTACAGTTATCGAACACATCCTCCTGTGGCTCTTACCATTGAGTATACATACCTATTTTTAGAAACCAAAATTTTTAAAATTCCTTTAGTGGTTTTCTAGATTTCGTCGGTTATGACGGCCGGCAAATCGGAAGATGTTACAAAGATAGATTTAAAGAACATCTTCCAATCAAGAAATGAATTGAAATGAAATTCCAATATCAAGTGCAAAAACTTTGTGAAATATAACTGACAATACAACTCACTAAATAAAGTTTCGATAAGATCCAATAAAAACGCTTCATTTACTATTTTTTAACAAATCAAAACGAATTATATCGATTATTTTTCTCTGGTGGGAAGGAACAGCGAATTATAAAGACTATTTTCGGCCTACTTAATATATTAATTTAAAACTAGAGATATTGAAATAATTTTTTTTTCTTAATTTATCTTTTTTTTATTTATAATTTTGTTTAAAAGATAATTATTAGTTTCTAAATAAATTTTTTTCTACAAATTATTCAATAATACAAAATTATGTAAAATGCAATTTGCAAATAATAAAAATGTCCGTTTTCATTCACAAATGATTGCATGTTTATGTTTATTAGTCAAAAATAAATTACAAATTTATAACATTTATGCGCCTACTAAGATGAAATAATATTTAATTTTGTTAGAAGACAAAATGACAACAAAGGATTATGTTGTATGAAATAATGTTACTATTTCTGTTCGTTAAGTTGTTTGCTAAATACAACTCGTCACCAAATTATTAGTCGATTATTTTTCAACATTACCACTCATGCCATTTGAGGTTAAAAATTTCCCTCGTGTGCTACGTGCACTCGGGACCTCAAATGACATTCGTAATAATGATTATGAAAAATAATCGACTATTATTTGACGACTCGTGATATTATATATGAATATTTCCTACCTTTAAAGTAAGTTTTTCATATTTTTTATCGACAAACCCACCTTAGCAATTGAACCAGAAATTTGTTAATCATGGTTTTTATTACTGAAAATTTGTACACAATCGATAAGAGCGACGTAAATTTGATAAGGGTGTAAATCGTAATATTTTCCTTGAGTTTGTTGTTTTTCTACTTTATAAAATTTGTTGGGTTTTGTTTACTATGAAACACTTTTCACTTTTCATTTTCATTTTTCATTTTTCATTCACTTTTCATTAGATTAAAATTTTTGAAATTATTTTTTCTTGACGTTGAAAATCTATGATGTTGTGCATCTGAAATTTTTTTGTCGAGAGTTATAATTGTGAAATACAGAAAAACCTTATTTTTTAAAATTATCATAATCATTATCATAAAATTATCATATAATAAAGTAAGACATTTTATCTTCACTTTGATATGAGTTATTACATCGGTTTTGAAAACTCGATATTTAAACATATCCATATCAAGGTGTTGAGATGGTATAAAGAATTCATAGTGCTGTTAATTTTCGTATTGTAATTATATATAAATAATGTGTCAAAAGGAAATGTTTTTCATATATTAGATTTACATACAATATAATACAAAATTGCTCGATTTTCGAATGAAATTTTTCCTGATTGAAAATCAGTTTTAACCATGTACATATATGTGCCATTATGAACTACAACCGTTTGCCATTTTATGGGTAATTGCATGATTCCATGATTCCACAACTTCTGTGGTTTATCGGCAAAAAATTTGGACGAGTGATTTTAAATGGTTCTTCTGGCGTTTTGCAGTTCCGTACTTCGGAAACGGAACCCTTATGATGACTCTTCGGCTTCCGTCCGAATTTCGACACAATCGATTTTTTCACAAGTTATGTTAACTTGAAATTTTCTACATTTATAAAATGTGTTTGTCATACTAAAAAAAATTGTTAAATCTGTTTTATCTATATTTTATGGACATAGATAGGATATAAAGTTTAGAAGTAGGATTCGATTTTAAAGACAAAAATTTGAAAAAAACTACGATTATAGGATATGTTGTAAATATTGAACGAAAACAAAAGCGGTCGGCTGATCTTTTAAAAAGTTATATGTAGGGGGTTGAGAAGCAAATTTTTTAACCTTGACGAGTGAGGGTTATACGAAAGGTGAGTATTTTCTAGTTCAAAACAGTTTTTTTGTAATTTTCGAAAACACCGTTTTTGATTTATTTTTAAAATTACCAGGCAAACTACCAGGAAATATCCAGCAATTTGTATAAATCATTGAATTACTATCAATATCAGTTGAGCCGAGCGGGCTTTTTCCGCAGCCGGTTTAATTAAAATTAGAACGTCACTTAGTTCTATCAATACATTATGTTTCTTATAGCATTACTTTAATTCCATTTCTACTTAAAAAATGTAAAGTTATTTTTAAAAAATTGTAGTTAGTTTGCATACTTTGAAATTGAATTTATACACTGAAAAAAAATTGAAGTAATGACAACCTCATCTCGAAGTTGGCAGTTGATTATTCATGCAAAGGAAAATTATTTGCAAACAATTTCACTGTGATTGGGACAACTACACGATAACATTTTCCTAACAACAGAATGAGGTTTATTTAAAATATAAATTGTTATATGCAATTTAACAGTAGTTGAATAAAGATAATAACTATTTACCTGAAAAAAATTTTCTTTGGCCTTATATCATGAATTTTTCATTTTAAAGTTTAAGTATTTGAGATTAATTGAACTTTATTTTATTTTCACATAAATATTTCGTGTGATTGTCTCAACTTCATCGATTTATAATTGTAGAGTTGTTGAAGCAATTTCGTAGTTTGATTCGCCATATATGACCGCACGGTGAGGTTGAGACAATTGCATTTCGATTGGAAATAGGACATGTTTTTTTCAGTGTATGATGAACAAAGTTCATGTATTTTTTCTACTTCAAGCTACGAAAAAGTAATTTTAATATATAGTAAAACCTCTGTGAAAGGGAAACTTTTTCTAAGTAGTGACTGAAAATGTTTTCAGTCTCTAGGACTGAAAGTAAATAAGTTTCGGTGGTCGCTTACAGGTGGTGGTTATTTAAAGGATTGAATATTTGACTGAATATTTGAGATTGAATTTGATTTACTGTTTCTGTCAATATCGCAGTATTTTGAAGGGTATGAATATTTTGAATATTTTGATCGAATCGAATCGAAACCAATCATTATATCAATTGTGTTTAATTAATTAATTAAACTAATAATGAGTGTGTTTTTTTCTATATCGGAGAAATCGGAGCGATAAAATAAAATTTGTATCAGATATATCGTATAATTTTTTCCTCCGCTAATTAACTGTCAGATATAAAATATATTCTCTGAGTTCTTTCCGCCAAAAAAAAAAAAATTTATTAAATAAATAAATAAATTTTATTAAAAAATTTATTTTTATTTGTTTTATTTGAAACTTTATCTACAATTTTTTAAATTTATACTTCAAACGATGACTTCCAGTCGGTAAAAAAAGTATCTGTAATATCTGTAAAAGTTTTTAGAGAAAATATATGAACTATTTTCATTATTCATATTGTCAAATTCATCTACTAAAAACTTACAAAACGACATATCTAAATTTGACTGTGTAAAAAATAAACAAGATTGTATTTATATATAGCATTTTTACCAGTGTAAAATAATGTTATTTTATTATTGTGTTCGCCTGTTATTATTCCATCTGTAGGCGAACACAATAATAACATTATTTTGCACTGGTAAAAATACTATATATAAATACAATCTTGCTTATTTTTTACACAGTCAAATTTAGATATGTCGTTTTGTAAGTTTTTAGTGAATGAATTTGTAAATATTATCATTTATATTCACAAGCGTAGAAAAAATAACGTTTTCTACGCGTGGTAAAAACGTTTTTGCGTTCCTGAACTTATTCCTCTCGACGCTATTGCGTCTCGTGGACAAACCGTTCCGTCCCGCAAAAAGAGACGTTTTCACCACTTGTATAAAAATCTACTATTTTTTTAATGGAGAAATGATATTTACTGTTACAAATAAATTAATTTATCGAGCGCGGGACGACAAAAAATTGCATATATGGGTCATTCTTTTACATACCGAACAGATTAGGACTAAATGTGACTAAGACCTTTTTGATTCAGGTGAAAATTTTTACGGGTTCTATATAAACATAAGGATATACTTGTTTGAGGATTTTTCTTTTTTTTTTAAGGGAAATAGAGCGGTTCTAAATTTCGAAAATTTTGTGATTTTTGGCTTGAAGACTTGTTTTCAAAGATTCATAACTTCGGTTCTGGTAGAGAAAGACACTTTTTGTCTATTTTATTTTAAAGAATAGAGATGCAATTTGAAAAAAACTGTTATTTATAAAACTTATTAACAAATGCCTTTTGTTAATAAATAAAGAGTGTTTTGTGTAATCATCGTATTCTACGTTCAATTTTCAATAAGAAACGTATATTTAATCAATGGAGAAATGAGTTTTACTGTTACAAATAAGTTAATTTTTCCAGCGCCGGACGACAAAAATTTATCAAATTTTTTATCGTCTCGCGCTCGATAAATTAGTTTATTTCTAACAGTAAAACTCATTTCTCCATTAATTAAATATACGTTTCGTATTGAAAATTGAACGAAGAATACGATGGTCATACTAAACACTCTTTATTTTTGTTAGATAATGACTAAAAATTGATTTTAACATTTTATTTGTTTATAACAATAGGAATTTGTTAATAATTTTTATAAAGAAGTTTTTTTTAAAATTGTTTATCACTACACTACTAAGTACTTGCTTTGCTGCCTAGACAGGAAAAGTGCCACTTTGCTGACTGAAATAAGTCTGCAAAATTTATATTTGCTGTCTATCGGAGAAAAAATACTTTTTTCATAGGAAATTAAACTTGAATACGATGATTGTATTAAAAACTAATTTCATGGATGGTGCAGGGCAAAGGCTAAAATTTAATTTTAACATTTTATTTGTTTACAAGCAGGAACCGGCGTACGTTGCTACGCCTATAAAAAAGTTTGTATGCGTACAATTTGCTGAATTAGTAAGAATAATTTCAAAGAGTCGTAATAAGAATAGAACGAGCCTATTTTAATTTTTCCATTTGGGAAATGTGAATAACAGAGATCATTAGCATTCTAGCTGATCAATCCAGATAGTTTGAAAATTGAACGAAAGGTCAACATTCGAAAGTGATTTCGAAAGAGTTTCGGAGAGTTTAAATTAAACACTTGCAATTTTTCGCGTTAATCGGCTTAATATGTGTCGCGAAAAATTAGGTGAACGTCAAAACATTCGTTTATTGAGTTGTACAGTTGTCAATGACTTACTCTGGAACCGTCATACTTGCGATACAAAATGGGCACACCACACTAAAATTTACTGTTTTATCGTACCATTTCATGTTGACTACTTTTATTTATCAATCCATCCCGATTTTTTGATTATTTGCTGATCTTAAATAAAGTCGATTTGGATTTTCAAATATATTTTACCAATTATTTCCAATGCTCTATATGCGCTTTGTGTGTTTTTATTAGTAATGGAGCATGTCACCGAAAGAAAACTTTGAAGAGTAGACTATATATGCATAGCGCTGATGTTCGATACTAATCGAAAAACCGGTTCAAGAATGACAGCATTTTTAGTGAAGGTTTTCGTTTTTTGGGTTTTGTCGATTTAAGGCCATCGTCTTATTTCGGCATTTCTTCCAGAGTTTAAAATTTGGACACACATAAATAAGACTAATTTGTAGTATAATATAAAAATAATAATAAGAATAATATCATTTGTAAATCCAGACTTATTTACTAATCTAAAACCAGTCAAATCACTTCATTTGTTGACATATTTGCATATATTTTACCGATTTCTTCAAATAACCTACATTGTTTGTTTATTTTTGAAATTAATGGGGACGCATATTTTTCTTAATAAGTAAAACACTTTCAACCTGTAGCTTTGATGTTATTGTTCATAATCCTTTTCTTCAATACAAAGGATCAATTGCAAAAACTTGCTGCATCAATGTTTCTAAAAAGAGAAAAACAAACGCCCATTTTCTATATTTTGAACATATGTTACATATATATAAACCAAATGAAATATGTATTACACATGTATATGCACCAAACCCAGAACATGTTTGTTGTAAATTAGAAATATTTGTTGCAACGTAATGTGTTGGATGCATATAATTGTATCACGTATGTATATAATAAATATATAAATGTATATAATTTTCATCTAAATGGATTTGTTTGTCACATTATACTTTAATTTTCCATTTGAACGGTAATTCTGTTTTGCGGAAAAAAAATCGATCAAAGATAACTGAGTGCAAGTTGAAAAAAGCCATAAGTATAAAATATAATATACATTTAGGCAAACCATTAGGAAAATTAAAATTATTAATTAAGAAAACTAAATTAAATTTTAAAATTTCGGCTCCGAAGTGCATTAGTACCTGTTAATGGCCTTCTCGTGGCGAAATTTCAGACTCCTGTGTGCTACAGATTTCGCTGGAGAGCGCACTCAGACAGACAAACACTTTATTTTATTATTATAAGATAGATATAGATAGATAGATAGATTATTGATGTTAAGTTAAAATACACTTTTTGGCATCTCTATAATTTTTATTAATCAATCAACTTCGAAAGTTATCCCTCGTTCTCAAAAAATATTTTTTTTTTTTAATAAAATGTGTTGTGTGGTAGGAATTACAATATGTGTCACATTAACACATAAAAACCTTTTTAAGACCAAGGTCCCACAACAACATACGTTCAAAGGTGTTGATGGACGTAAATCTTTCTTTTTTTGTTTTTTTATATTTTTTGTTAAAGAATTGATAACTAAACAAAAAATCCTATCACTGACAAAATATGACACAGGCCAATATTTTATGATAGAATAGAGAAAATAAAAGTAAATTAAAAAGTAAATAGCAAATGTTTACAAAAATTTGCTGTAACAAAACAAACATTTAGTTGCCAATAATCCAGCCGGTTGCATATTCCTAGATCATGTGACGCACCGTCTTTCTTGAAGATCCAAGCCCACACATAGTTATATGAAGGCTCGTTTCTTCAAGGAAACAATAGAGTCCCGTCATCAAGAATTATTTCACAGCTAAGATTGAGGGTGCTACCGTTGACTGAATACAGTTCATCCGCCACCACCCCTAAGATGTCACCTTGGCTAGTGATATCTCACCGCTATTGGCAGTGGTATGTGATATGTCACGTTTACTCATATGCCAATAGCAGGGACTGGAGTACGCGGGGTTGTCACACCCGTAGATCAAAAATAAAAAAGATTTTCCAAACAATAAAAATTGATCCCCCCATGCGGGAGAATATAAATTATTCTTAAAATAATTGTTCTTTGCATTAATATTTAACACAGTACCATAGAGAAACATATATATGTTTCTCTATGACAGTACTTCGAATAAAATTATTGCAGTTTCATTAAAATATGTAGGTCGTTGTATTTAAAAGTTCCTATATTATTTGCATTAAATAACATCCATAGAAACATTCTTTTTTGTATGACATTTATACTTCAATGCAAATTACCTGTATTAAACAACACAAATATTATTTGCTGCACAAGTTATCATAGATTGAGGTAAAAATAAAACCAAAATTTGATCTTGTGTTTTAAATTATTTTATTTATTTCATATTTTAAATGTAAACAATAGATAGTATGTATAACTTATATCTTATACATATAATTTACCTTAACTGTATATAATAACTAACTATTTTTTTGAACCATAAGGAAAATTATTTTTATAAAAATAAAATTACCTTTTTTTAAAAAACAATAAGTAACAATAGTCTGTTTTCAATTTTGTTTGAAAAAATATACTCCTTTTTTGGCTTTTTATAGACTATGTATTTGTATATATATTTGAGTTTTTATTTTTGTTTTCTATTACACATCAACAAACGTTTCAACCTTTCGGGCCATCTTCAGTGTCTAAAACAATAATTACATTCAACATCCATCGAGTAAAGACGTATTTTTGCATTTGTTAATAAATAATCCAAATTATTAAAATCTTAAAAAAAAAATTTTAGATATGCAAAATTTGTTTTTGTGTTTTTCTAATAAAAATCAAAATATCAAAAAAAACAATTAACTGTCTCACGGTCGCATTTGTGGAGCCAGATCAAAAAACCTTCCGTAAACATGTGTGTTTTATTAATATCTTGGACAATTTCGTAAATCAGAAAAATCTGACACATGGTTAAATAACTAGAGGCTTTATACTAGAAAAAAAAATTGTTTTTTTAATCCGTTCTGTGGTAGATTTGATATTTGTTTGTTGCAAAATTGGATAGATATAGTTTTGCTTATATATAGCTAATTTTCTTTTTAAAATTTGTTCGATATCTGTTTGAAATTAGTTTGTGTTGTTTTAACTACTCTGATACATCAGATTCTACTGGCACACAAAACTGTCTGATCTCGAAATCTAGCTATTTCTAGCGGATATACGTGCCGCTTGGACTTTTTTTTTACCAAACTGGAGCCCACCCCACCAAACGCTAACGAATTCAGAAGACTGACGGCAGACTATTTCTCTACTCCACCTATGAGACATAATATTAAAAAGTCAGCCTTTAGAAAGTGGTTGCATTTTTTTGTCGCTCGCCTTTACTACTACGAAACTTATATCGAAGTCTCAAATAATTATATATCTATTTTTTTGGTGATTAAGAATGTTGGAAAAAACTTGCTTGGCCCAAGTGAGTGAAATGTCATTTAAAAGAACACTTAATTAAAGAAACATTGGTATTTTCTTAGAATTTTCGGTTCACAGTCTTTGAATTATTGTCAATTATTATTGAAATATTATTTGTATTGATAATGTATTTGCAATTTTTTATGGATAAGATGTAAATCGATGTAACATTTTTTGTATCAATTTCATCAGTTTTTAATTGACATTACTATTGACGTTTGCGAGGAAAATTTTTTTTCATGTGCCTATGGTCTGGCAATGATTTTGCAACACAACTTTTTGATAATTATTTTTGATATTTTGTTCTTCTCTCCCGGAACCCTCGGCAAAAGAATTTTATTCGCACTTAACAGATTTTTTTTTTCTTTTTCGCGTTTTGGTGTACGTCTGTGTGTGTGTGGGTGGTTGACCTTTCTGCATAGGATCTTGATGAAACATTGGCAAATGATCCAGGTTCAGTTGAAAATGGAAGATCTGAATTCATTTTAAATTTGGACAAAATAGCGGGGGGGTCTCCCAAACACCTCTAAGTTTAAATCTTGAATAAATTCTAATCCAGGCTTATGATCGTATGGAAACTTAGTATATAAGATTTTAGTACTGTTTCCAATATTTCTGCATACCAACTTCCGGTTTGATACTTCCGGTTAAAGTTTTTTTCAGGTGTTTATCCCTACTGTAGCCCACAATTACCGATCGATTTTCATGAAACGTTGGTAAAAGCTTTCAAGTAACATGAGAAAGATTTTATCAGTTTTTGCAGTACATTGGATAAAGGGTTGGGGTTCCACCATACAACAGGTGTTTTTTTCTACCGTGATTTGTATGTATGTTGGTAGCATAATAGATTCGTTCGTGAATGAATTTTGATGACACTTTGGAAAAAGATGCAAATATGTATGGCAAGAAACTGATTATTTTTTGAGCGATAGTGAACAAAGTGGTGGGAGCTGTTCCATACAGCTGTTTTTTTTTAAAAGCTCAATAACGTATGTATTTGATAATCGAATTTGATGAAACTTGGTACATACACATTTAGAACGGTTCAAAACAGTTCTGCTTCCCAATTTCCGGTTTTTGGCTTCCGGTAAAAATTGTTTGTTGTAATTTTTTGAAGTTTTTTCAGTGTCTTTATGCACACTACAGCCTACAATAATGAAGTGATTATGATGAAACTTATGGAAAAGGTTTCAATTAGTGTGATAAGATAATTATTATCGTTTGAAACATATTGATGAAGGTTGAACCATACAACTGCTGACTTTTCACACTTTGTTTGTAAAGTTTGTTGGGAGCATACAGACTTCGTTCATGAATCAAGTTTAGTGACACTTTGAAAAAAGATGGAGACTTAAATGACAAAGAACTGATTAGTTTTTGGAGAATATTGGGATAAGTGGTGGGAGGGCCTCCCGAACACCTGTTTATTGTGTCACCATTTTTGCAATGTTTGTTGTTAGCATAAATCATTCGTTCGTGAATGAAGTTTGATGAGATTTAGGAAAAAGATGCAAATATGTATGGCAAGGTACTGATTAGATTTTAAGTGATAGTTAACAAAGTTGTGTGGGGTCCCCCGAGCACCTATTTTTTTAAAATCTCAATAGCACCTGCACATGATAATCGAATTAGATGAAACTTGGTACATAAACATTTAGTATGGTTCTCAACAGTTCTGCATCCCAACTTCCGGTTTTTCACTTCCGGTTAAAAAATTTTTTTAATTTTTCTCGTACAACAGAATTTATGTTTGTTGGGATACTACTGCTTTCTTTAGTATTTTTATAATTAGAACTACGCGAAATCTATAACATCGGTTAGCTTTAACCATTTGTTGTTTTTTTCTTTTAGAGGCAAAGTTTCCACTATTGATTTTACGGTTTTTACAACCGTAAAACAACTAAAAACCGTAAAATCAATAGTGGAAACTTTGCCTCTCTAAGAAAAACAACAAATTGTTATATAGTGATTTTACCGCACTCCAAAAACAAAAATTTTAATTTTGGTTAGCTTTTAATTAAAGTATTTGATGGATATTAGGTTACTTTATATCCAGAACACTATGTTTCTAGAGCTGTGGTGAAGTCAGCCTATGCATTAGCATCACAATATTTTTTAAATATTTTGAGGAAGAGGTTTTCTATTTTTGTGTTTGGACCGGTCGATTTTTATGCTTTAATAATAATAAGTAATATAATTTTGTTTGACAAACAATTTTTTTATTAAAAAAAATAAAACAAACATTTATTTTAATTTAAAGGTTCGGTCCCAAAACGAATATAAAACATTCTTGAATTCATGAAAATATTCTTCTAAGAGATGAATAATTAAGTTTTTAAGATATTTATCAAAATATTGAGATTGTGTTTTGTTTCTAACACCATCTTCAGTTTTGGATACCTTAAAAAGAAAGGTGGGCATGGGGGTTTTAACTCTTACAATATTTCTAAATAAAATGTGTAGTGTAATTTGAATTACAATATGTGATTACGGAGCAGATTTATGTAATTTTACCAACCAACGTTCGTTTCTTCAAACAAGCAATAACATGGCTATTATGAAATATTATCTTATTTTCCTTATAAATAATAAGCGAGGGTATTACCATTGACTAATTGCAGTTCATTCACCCACACTCTTAAGATATTACCGTGGGTAGTAATATCTCACTGCCGGTCATATGTGATTTAGCACGTTACTCATATGTCAAGAGCAGGAAATGGAGTGTAGGGTTGTCACACCCGTTGAAATTAGCTTAAAACGGCCGAAGATTTACCCTATTTTTAGACACTAACCAATATTTTACTTAGAGTTATATTATTTATTTAAATTGACAACGAGTTAAATTCCTAAAAATGTATTATATATGGGTAGTTGTACACACGAAGGATGAAAATGGAGCTCATTACGGCACGACACGTTTTTTGCGTATAAGTTCTGGCAACTAGTTTTAGTTAAAGTTGATGACGTTCTTTCAACTTTTCTGAATGTGGCCAGTCGAAAGAAAAAAAACAAAAAAAAAAAAACAAAAAAATCCAAGAGTCAAAATTAAAAAATATCCTTCTTAATCCTAAATTAACTCAAAATTATCTTAATATTATCTCAAAATACGAGATAAACATTTATCTAAGTTTGCCCGCTTTTAAATCTTCCAGGGGACTGATAATTTGTCAGTATTTCGCTTAAAAATGACAAAATTACGTGTAAAAAAAAAAAATAAACGGAAATTCCTATGTTTGTAGAACTACCCATATAATATAATTGGTAGTAACCCTCTTATTCATAATCAATAATTTTTAATGGCACATCTATAATATATACGGTTTATGTTTATTATTTATCTGTAAATATCTGTGTATCAAAATTTTATTACCTGAGCTGTTACTATTTTACTACCACAAATTATAATTAGCAAAATAAATAAATAGTTTGATTTGCTATAATTTGTTATTTCATATTACAAGAATTACTTCGGTCTGAAAGACCGAAGTATTACATTCATGAGCCAAAAGTGAAAATCTTACCCTCACTTTTTTGGCATTTCTCGACGTTTTTGCACCTACTGATTCTAAAAAAGCAAAAATAAATATATATCTGTCTGTCAACTGCAGGCCGGCCGTTTGGCCGGCCGTCATTACCTACGAAATCTAGAAAACCGCTGGAAGGATTTCAAAAATCAGAAGTGTACCAGTAGTGTAACAAAAAATCATTATGTGTGTCAAAAATAGCAAATTTTCATATGTTTTCATTTCGTTGGAACAGCGAAAGTTCCATCGATAATCCAAAATTCCGCATTTGCCAAAAGTGTTAGACTGTAAACATTTCCAAAAATTATATTGCGTTCTCTGACAAATTTATCATCAGACAGAATGAATGCTTGACCTTCAATATTTTTAAATGCCTCAGGAATAATAATACCAGCTAAAGTTTGTGCCTCACTAACCACACCCTTACGCTGGCGGGCGATTTTCATTTTCTGAGCAGCCTTGCTTGGTGTTTGTTTACGGACATCAGCCTTACAAATTAGCTCGCTCGCCAAAATAATTTTAGCCGGAATCATCGCAGTTGTGGCTGTCAATGTTCTAACTTCTGTATTTACCACGTGCAGATGTTTTTCAACAGCGTCAGGGTCATGAACGTGGGGTGATGGCCTTATAGAAATTTGGTGGCCGTCGGCAGTCAATTTAGTGGACAGTCTTCCCTTGCATAACAGCTCCAATTTTTTTTCCAAGTTATACACATAACCATCGACCACAAGCTTATCTTTACCGCGTTTCGATTTTACCACTGTTATTATCTCCATTTAGTGGGCACTTTTTATAAATTGTTTTTACGCTGTCAAATTATATAATATTTATATTTCCGACGACTAACATACAAAAAAATATGAGCAAAGCATTTTGTTTCAGTAAATATATTGATAGTTTATCTAAAAAAAACGGGAAATCGTAAGCGGTGAACTGTTGTGACGCTGAATCCTAAGCGGTGAATTGTTGTGACGGTTAATCGTAAAAACGGTGAATTGAACATGCGGTAAAACGTAAGGCGGTGAGTTTATTTTCACGGTGTACCTAGTATATTCCGTTTTTATGACGTAAATGTAATTAAACATGAAATTGGACATGGAAATTTTTGAATTTGTTAAAGTGTTTGAAATATTTTTGGAATTTTGATTTTGTATTAATTTTAGCAATATTTTTAGAATTTTGGAAAAAGTTTTAATTGTTGATTTTGTTATAGTTTTTGCAATATTCTTAGAATTTTGAGAAAAAAAAAATAGAATTTTTGACTTTTATTTATTTTTTAGAATTTTGAAAAAATTTTCAATTTTTGATTTTGTAATAATTTTTGCAATACTTTTAGAATTTTAGAAAAAGTTTGTATTTTTAAGAATTTTTGGAATATTATTGGAATTTAGAAGAAGTTTAAATATTTGATTTTATTCTAATTTTTGGAATGTTTTTGGAATTTTGGAAAAAGTTTCAATTTTTGATTTTGTTATAATTTTTGCAATATCTTTAGAACTTTTGAAAAAAATGCAATAATTTGTGGTATATATTTAGAATTTTGAAAAAAGTTTGATTTTATTTAATTTTTACAATATTTTTGGAATGTTGAAAAATATGAATTTGTGATTTTGTAATATTTTCTCGAAACGCTAAATGGAGAAGATCTTGAGTAGTTTGCTGAGTGTATCATCTTTTCACAAAATTATGTTAATTTATGATCTGTTAAAATTTTCCGACAACGTATTGATGTTTCATGTTAGTTATGTAATAAATTTCTAAACAGGAATAAAAAAATACATGTACTTTACATGTACACAGAGTTATGTTTAATCACTGAAAAAAAAGTTGAACACAATTATAAAATCATTAATAGTTAAAAATTATAAAAGCATTATTGGTCAACATTTTCCTGATCTTGCAGAAATTTTTTACAATACAAATGCAGACAAACAAACCATTACCGGAAAATGGATTAAAAATAATAGCTTCTATTTACAAAAGTAAAATTGTAAATATGTACAATGTACATCTCTACACGATTTAAGATTTGAACTCTACCAAGCGGCTTCTGTAAAATCATCATTTCATTTGGAAAAATTACCGTTAACTGAAGGAGCAGTTAAGCTACATTTTTACAGGGTGTATTTTCAAATACAAAGTTGGCTTGGTCATCAATTTACAGGTACAAATTGGGGATGGAAACATCACGTTAATGGTATCGTACCTATATTTACAGAACAAGAATTAATTCGAGAAAATTTATTGAAAATTATCTGCGGCAGCTGCGAAACAGGATGCGGTAATAACATATGTGGGTGTCGCAAGCATGGCTTAAAGTCCACAATTTTGTGCATAAATTGTCACGGTTCTGATCTGTGTTCTAATGCCGAAAAATTCTTATACGAAAAATTTTGTACTCTCGAGGACATCGAAGACGACGACAGTATCCACTGTCTAATAAATAATAACAATGAAAATAATGATACTGATCGAATCTGCATAGAATCTGCATAGGATCTGCATAGAATCTTGATGAAACTTTGGCAAATGATACAGGTTCACTTGAAAATGGAAGGTCTGGATTCATTTCAAATTTGGACAAAATGGCGGGGGGGTCTCCCGAACACCTCTAAGTTTGAATCTTGAATAACTTCTGATCCCGGGCTATGATCTTATTGAAACTTAGTATATAAGGTTTTAGTACTGTTTCCAGTATTTCTGCATACCAACTTTCGTTTTGTCACTTCCGGTTAAAAAGTTTTTTTTCAGGTGTTTATCCCTACTGTAGCCTACATTTACCGATCGATTTTCATGAAACGTTGCAAAAAGCTTTTAAATATCATGAGAAAGATTTTATCAGCTTTTGGAGCACATTGGATAAAGGGTTGGGGGGTCCACCATACAACAGGTGGTTTTTTCACAAAGTTTTTATGTTTGTTGGGAGCATAAAACATTCATTCGTAAATGAATTTTGATGACACTTTGGAAAAAGACGTAAACATGAATGACAAAGAACTGATTAGTTTTTGAGCGATAGTGAACAAAGTGGTGGGGGGTCCCTGGAGCACCTGTTTTTTTGAAAGCTCTATAACTTCTGTACCTGATAAGCGAATTGGATGAAACTTGGTATATGAGTATGTAGTACGGTTTAAAATAGTTCTGCATCCCAAGTTCCGGTTTTTTACTTCCGGTAAAAAATTTTTTTGTACTTTTTTGAAGTTTTTTCAGTGTCTTTATGCACACTACAGCCTACAATAATGAAGTGATTATGATGAAACTTATGGAATAGGGTTCCAATTAGTGTGAGAAGATAATTATCATGTTTTGGGACACATTGATCAAAGTGGTGGAGGGTCTACCATACAAATGCTGAATTTTCACACTTTGTTTTTTAAGTTTGTTGGGAGCATACAGAATTCATTCATTAATTTATTTTAATGACACTTTAGAAAAAGATGGAAACTTAAGTAACAAAGAACTGATTAGTTTTTGGATAATATTGGAATAAGTGGTGGGGGTCCTCCCGAACACCTGTTTAATGTGTCACACTTTTTTCAATGTTTGTTGGGAGCACACAGCATTCGTTCGTTAAAGAATTTTGATGACACTTTGGAAAAAGATGCAAACATGTATGGCAAAGAACTGATTAGTTTTTGAGGGATAGTGAACAAAGTGGTGGGGGCCCTGGGGCACCTGTTTGTTTGAAAGCTCTATAACTTCTGTACCTAATAAGCGAATTGGATGAAACTTGGTACATGCCCAGGTAACAATTTCGCCTAAATTTTTTAAATTATTCCAACTTAACTTGAAAAAGCATTGTGTAAGACCATATTATTCAAGCTTTACATAAAAAAAGCTTGTAAAAGACTAGATTCACTAAGTTTCTTATATAATTCCTAAAGTAAAGCTTAATTCAATAATATATATTTAGGGCATATTCAAGCAACTGTTACTCAAGTATAATACCTTTTATAAGGTTTTATTCACATATAACTTTTAAGATAGTATTCAAGATGTTTTTACTCAAGAATTCTATCCCTTATATAAACCTTTATTAAAGTACAACTTTTAGGAAGAATCCAAGAAGATTCTTACCCAAGGATAGTTCCTTGTATACCACTTTATTTATGTATAGTAATTTTAGTAGTACTCAAGAAAATTGTTACTCAAGTAATATTTCTTATATACGGTTGTTTTCAAGGAATATTAAAAGATTTACAACAAATCGATCTGTCAATATTTTTGACAGTTCTTTGTTTAATTCGCGATTGTGTGTTTTTTTATTAAATCACTTATCGATATGTTTAAAAAGTTAACAAACCTTTAAGAACTTTAACAAACTATTATTGATTAATACAAAAGATTATTTCAAATGGTAGACATATTTTCGTCAATGAAAATTTGCAATTGCCATTATTCCGCAACCATTTAATCAAACGTTTCTGATGATGGTTTATAAATTGATTGAGATTTACCATTTCTGATGATGGTTTATATAATAAGAGTTGGTCAACAAATAAATAAACTGATGATAATTTGTCATACAATTCATTTTTGTATTAAATGTATGTAATCGCCATATTAGTGCGCAATTTGCTTGGGAAAAAATTATATCAAAACTTGCAACAGATTGCAACTGACTTATGGAAAATATAACGTAAAACGCTTATTTAATATGGTCATTTAACATTTATTTATTAACCAGCTAAATTGTGCAACTGAAAGTAATGCCAATCACAGCATACTGTACCGCTTATGAAGCTTGAGTAACACTTTTGTTCTGTATTGAGTAACGTTTTATTCCTGTCGTGGAAATTGATTTAATGAACGAGTGCGTAAGGGTAAACGATGAGAAAGAGGGTCTGTGTTCAATTCCTGCCAGGCACGTTTTTATTTATGAATTTTATTTTCCTTTTTTTATTTTATTTTTATTCTTTAATCATTTTTAATCGTACAATTGAATGGAAACACATGCGTAGATATCGCATATGAATACGCAAAATTATTTTCATTTCGAGATTGTCCTCAATCATAACCAATATTATTTTTAACAAAAACCTATATATTTTCATTTTAGGAAACCATTAGTACACTTTTATATGCATTCCTAATCAAAATGTTTGAATAAAAATTAATTCATAGTCGTGGTAGTGGTCCGAAACTTGAAATGTGCACAAATAATTTGTTAAACAATAGTGATTAAGTTTCAATTTTCTTTATGACAGCTGCTAAATAGAGAAGTGGATAGCGTGCGGTCCTGGAGAATCAAAGGTTACGAGTTCGATCCCTGCTACAGGCGTTTGTAAAGATGCGAAATGTGTAAAATAAATTGTAATTTCCGATAAAAGATTAACTCAATAGCAGCAATATACAAAAAAAAAGGAGTTTAATGCGCCAATTAACCAAAATAACTAAAAGAAACAATCACCAATTTTTTTTTCAGTAGCATCGCTTCTTGAATAGGCACTGAGTAATTCTCTTGAGAAACGATTTACTCAAGCACTTTATTCAAGTAACATTTTAAAAGTATTTGAATAAGCCTTGAATAACAACTTATGTACCACTTTATTCAAACACTTATATAAAACATGTATAAAGCATTATATATGTCTTCTTGAATAAAGAATATTTTTTCATACGCCTTTTCTCCTTGAGTAGAGCTTGTATAAAACTTTTATCATACATAGTTCAAGAATTTTAAATTTCCCCTTCCATTTTAAATTTATCTTTTAAAGCTTTACTCAACCATTACCTAGATTAAATTGTTACCTGGGATGAGTATGTAGTACGGTGTACAATAGTTCTGCATCCCAACTTCCGGTTTTTCACTTCCAGTAAAACATTTTTTTTTGTACTTTTTTGAAGTTTTGTCAGTGTTTTTATGCACACTACAGCCTACAATAATGAAGTGATTATGATGAAACTTATGGAATAGGGTTCCAATTAATGTGAAAACATAATTATCGTGTTTTGAGACACATTGATCAAAGTGGTGGGGGGGTCTACCATACAAATGCTGATTTTCAACACTTTGTTTTTTAAGTTTGTTGGGAGCATACAGACTTCGTTTAATTAATTAATTAATTTATTTATTTTAATGACATTTTGGAAAAAGATGGAAACTTAAGTAACAAAGAACTGATTAGTTTTTGGATAATATTGGAATAAGTGGTGGGGGTCCTCCCGAACACCTGTTTAATGTGTCACACTTTTTTCAATGTTTGTTGGGAGCACACAGCATTCGTTCGTGAACCAATTTTGATGAAACTTTGGAAAAAAATGCAAACATGTATGGCAAAGAACTGATTAGTTTTTGAGAGATAGTGAACAAAGTGGTGGGGGTCCCTGGAGCACCTGTTTTTTTGAAAGATCTATAGCTTCTGTACCTGATAAGCGAATTGGATGAAACATAGTATATGAGTATATAGTACGGTTTAAAATAGTTCTGCATCCCAACTTCCGGTTTTTTACTTCCGGTAAAAAAATTTTTTTGTACTTTTTTAAAGTATTTTCAGTGTCTTTATGCACACTACAGCCTACAATAATGAGGTGATTATGATGAAACTTATGGAATAGGGTTCCAATTAGTGTAAAAAGATAATTATTATCTTTTAGGACACATTGATCAAAGTTGCGGGGGGTCTACCATACAACTGCTGACTTTTCACACTTTGCTTTTAAAGTTTGTTGGGAGCATACAGAATTCATTCATTAATCAATTCTAATGACACTTTGGAAAAAGATGTAGACTTAAATGACAAGGAACTGATTAGTTTTTGGACAATATTGGGATAAGTGGTACGGGGTCTCCCGAACACCTGTTTACTGTGTCAGCATTTTTTCAATGTTTGTTGGAAGCACACAGCATTCGTTCGTGAACCAATTTTGATGACCCTTTGGAAAAAAATGCAAACATGTATGGCAAAGAACTGATTAGTTTTTGAGCGATAGTGAACAAAGTGGTGGGGGTGTCCCATACACCTGTTTTTTTTTAAAGCTCAATAACATCTGTACCTGATAATCGAAATGGATGAAACTTTATACATAAGCATTTAGTATGATTTACAAAAATTCTGCATCCCAACTTCCGGTTTTTTACTTCCGGTAAAAAAAAATTTTTTTAATTGTTGGCAGTTTTTTCAATATCTTTATGCACACTACAGCCTACAATAATGAAGTGATTATGATAAAACTTATGGAAAGGTTTCAATTAGTGTAAGAAGATAATTATCAACTTTTGGGACACATTGATCAAAGTGGCGGGGGCTCTACCATACAACTGCTGAATTTTCACACTTGGTTTTTAAAGTTTGTTGGGAGCACACAGATTTCATTCATTAATCAATTTTAATGGCACTTTGAAAAAGATAAAGACTTTATTGACAAAGAATTGACTAGTTTTTGGACAATATTGGGATAAGTGGTGGGGTCCTCCCGAACACCTGTTTATTGTTTCAATGTTTGTTGGAAGCATACAACATTCGTTCGTTAAGTAATTTTGATTACACTTTGCAAAAAGATGCAAATATGTATGGCAAGGAACTGATTAGTTTTTTTAGCGATAGTGAACAAAGTGGTGGGGGTCCTCCAAGCACCTGTTATTTTGGAAGCTCAATAACTTCTGTACCTGATAATCGAGTTGGATGAAATTTGGTACATACACATTTAGTACGGTTTACAATAGTTCTGCATCCTAACTTCCGCTTTGTCACTTCCGATAAAATTTTTTTTACTTCTCGTACAAATTCTTTTTCTCTTCTCGTACAACAGAATTTATGTTTGTTGGGATACTACTGCCTGCTTTAATATTTTTATTATTAGAACTACGAAATCCATAATATTGGTTAGCTTTTAATTAAAGTATGTTATGGATATTAGCTCATTATATATCCAGAACACTATGTTTCCAGAGCTGTGGTGAAGTCAGCCTATGCATCAGTGTCGCAATATTTTCACTAAGTAAACTATGTAAGTATTTGGAAAAAGATTAAATAAGAACAAAAAAATACAACACGAAGATGATTTTAAATTAAAATTGTTTAATAATGTTTGATTATAAATTATGTGTGGTGTGATGGTATAATTGTAGTTGTGACGTAGATCTTTTGATCTTTGTTGGACGTTTATTTGATCTTGGATTGTGGTGGATTTAATATGTTATGACTAATTTTAACCAAATTAAACAAAACTGTTCCGAAATTGCATAAAGTAGTTTCGGTTAATGTATTAAATGTCTTTTGTGAAATTTGTTGGATAATTCCGTTTCTACTTAGTTTTTTTATTTTAACTAATTTGATACATTGATTCTACTAGTATGCATATCTGTCATATCAATCTAGATCAAGAAATCTACCTTTTTCTAGCGGATATACCTGCCGCTGGACTTTTTTTGCATTTTTCTTGATAATTTTGTGGTTATGGTCAATAATAACCAGTCAGAAAGTTTTAGATTTTTTTATTATCTACAACTTTTATATTTAACTTTTTTCGATAGGATGCATAGTTTAGTCGCAAAAAAACTAATACAAACCCCTAAAAACGTATATACTACTATTGTAATGTTGTTGAAACTATTTCATAGTTCTATTCGCTATATCTGCCCGCACGGTGAGGTTGTGACAACTGCATTTCGATTGGAAATAGAACATGTTCTTTTCAGGGTATACATCGCTGCCCAAAACTAAAAACCATATCCTCATAAAGTTTTTTACCAAAAACTATATCAAAATCCATAACTCAGACCGAAGTCTTGATATCTCATAGCTTGAGATTTCAGCCCCTCCATATTTTGCATTTCCAATGCTAAAGAATTTGTTTCAACAATTTGTTTCCTTGTTTTAGAATTAATTAATTATGCAAACATGGTAGAATGAAAAATATAAACATTATAGAAGTCGTTTAGGGAATTTAAATTATATATTTATATATTTTTATTTACATTATTATGCTAAATATGCTATGCTATATATATTTACATTATTATGCTAATAAATCAAACAAAAACCTAAGCATACGTTTAACAAGCATTGTACGTTGTTAAATAAATAGCGAATTTGTTCCTTAATTTCCTAACGTTTTTCTTTTGAAATATGTCTACGTATTTTTCTGATTTTATTAATAGTTTTGTTGTGATAAATTATTCTCATTATGTTTCTCTGGTTTTCTGTTTTTGTCTTTTGCTAACTTTTATAATAATATAATTGTTATAAACAAAACACAACATTTTTAATGGCGGTTGCTTATTTTTGTTTCATAACTGAAAAATATGGAGGGACTGAAATCTCACAGCTCTGAGATTTCAAGACTTCGGTCTGGGTTAAGGATTTTGATATAGTTTTCGACAAAAAACTTTTATGATGACATGGTTTTTAGTTTTGGGCAGCGATTCATATCAAACATAACTTTTTGTTAAAGTACATGTACTTTTTATCTCTGTTTAGATATGTATTACAAAACTAACACGAAACACCACTACGTTGTCGGAAAACTATAATAGATTATAAATTAACATAATTTAGTGAAAAGATGATACAATCAGCAAACTACTCAAAAGCTCTCTATTTAGCGTTTCGAGAAAATATTTCAAAATAACAACTTTATATTTCTTTCAAAATTCCAAAAATATTGTAAAAATTATATATAATCAAAAATTCAAACTTTTTTTAAACAAAATTCTAAAAATATTTCAAAAATTATTACAAAATCAAAGATTAAAACTTTTTTAACCAAAACTCTAACTTACCAAAACTCTAAAATTATTGCATTCTAACAAAATCAAAAGTTGTAACTTTTTCCAAAATTATAATAAAATCAAAAATTTTAAATTTTACAAAATTCTAAAAAATTTTATGTAGAATATAAAATTCAAAAATTTTTCTTTCAAAATTCTAAAAATATTCCAAAAATTAGAATAAAATCAAATATTTAAACTTTTTCTAAATTCTAATAATATTCCAAAAATTCTTAAAAACAAACTTTTCCCAAATTTCTTAAAATATTGCAAAAATTATAACAATATCAAAAATTGAAACTTTTTCCAAAATTATAAAAATTAAAATAAAATCAAAAATTTAAAATTTTTCAAAATTCTAAAAATATCCCAAAAATTCTTACAAAATCGAAAATTCAAACTTTTTCAAAATTCTAAAATTATATATAAAATAATTCTTTTTATTTTCTAAATTCTTAAAATATTGCAAAAATTATAACAAAATTTAAAAGTTTTTTCAAAATTCTAAAAATATTGCAATAATTATTACAAAATCAAAAATACAAACTTTTTCAAAATTCCAAAAATAGTTCAAACACTATAACACATTAACGTCATAAAAACAGCAAATTTCCAAAAAATTGGCTAAAAAAATAAATGAAACCACTTTTTGACACACTTGACATTATTTTTTCGGCGAACTTATGCCAACAAATGCCATAATCCTCTATAATAACATTAAAATTTCATGTCATACAAATAATTTGTTTTATGTTTTTCCAAAAAATTAGGTAAAACAATAAATAAAAATCTTTCTTTTGACATTTTTTTGACAAAATTATAATGCCTTAATTCTCAATATTAATAATAAAATTTCATGTCATATAAATAATTAATTTTATTTTTTTTCAAAAAATTGGGCTAAAAAATAAATAAAACTTTCTTTTGAAACACTTGACAACATTTGTTTGACAAAATTATAATGCCATAATTCTCAATAATAATAATAAAATTTAATGTCATCTAAATAATTAATTCTATTTTTTCCAAAAAATGGGTAAAAATATATATAACAATCTTTCTTTTGTCACACTCGACAACATTTTTTTGACAAACTTCTAATGCAATAGTCTAGTTTTTGATCTCACATACCAATCCCTACCATCAAGATTTCTCCAAATTCAATGTTCCTACTCGTAATCACTTAAAATGAACGTTTTTTAAGTCAAAAATATGCAAATTTCCTTATTCTGACACACATAATGAGTTTTTGACACACTTCCGGTACAGTTATAGAACACAGCGTCCTTTCGGACCTGTCCCTTGAGTATACCTATTTTAAGTAAAACCAATTCTGAAATCCGTCCAGCGGTTTTCTAAATTTCGTAGGTAATGACGGCCGGACGGACGGACATTTTTTTTTGATTTTTTAGAATTAGTAGGTCCTAAAACGTCGAGAAATGCCAAAAAAAGTGAGGGTAAGAATTTCACTTTTGGCTCATGAATGTAATACTTAGGTCTTTCAGACCGAAGTAATTTACTAAGTTTTATATAATTCACAACAACCTTCAAGATTTTATTCAGATTTTTGTCTATACGATAGCAATGGATCTACTATTTTGTAGTTTAGAATCATAAGTCACTAGAAAGTAGAAATGAATGTATTCAATTCAATGAAAAATTGATTTGTAAAGTGAAAGATCCATAACAAATGTTTTATCTCAATTCCGGTCGGTTCAGGAATCGAACCAGCGTCGTTCTGATCAGAGATTATGGTTAACCATTTAACCAACTCGACAAGCGACGAGATAAAAATTTGTTTTTGAACGATCAACTTAACATCACAATTATTTTAATTAATTTTTAGTGTCAATTTTTGTCTTATTTTATTTATTCTATGAGCACGTTTTACCGTTCTTCATACTTCCACTAAGTTGACATTAAATGAAGAACATTATGGATCTACGTATATGGGCGACAAATCCCAAATAGTGGAGAATGACCACTAACAACCTATTAAATAATATTTTAAATAATCAGATTTGCATTTTTATACAACCGTGGACTTCGTTATGATCAGAGTATAAATCTTAGTATGAGTAAACACAACATCAGATAGTGGGGTAAGGGTGTGATCTTATATATAAATACATAAAACAAATATAACTATAAGTTTTGCTGTTCAGTGTATACACCTTTGGTACATACACTGAATCTGATCTACGCGATGAAATTTCTTATCGTCAATGGTTTGATTGGTAGTAAGAGTTTTACCACAAATAAAACACCAAGCCTTAGATCAAAAAAATTGTCTTTTTTATTCCAAATATTTCGGTCCTTTTATTTGGGACCTTCTTCAGTGTAATTCTTTTGTGTTATCCTGAACACTTTAAACTTAATACTAAACTTAATACACTTTAAACTTAATACTTAATCAGTATTAAGTTTAAAGTGTTCAGGATAACACAAAAGAATTACACTGAAGAAGGTCCCAAATAAAAGGACCGAAATATTTGGAATAAAAAAGACAATTTTTTTGATCTAAGGCTTGGTGTTTTATTTGTGGTAAAACTCTTACTACCAATCAAACCATTGACGATAACAAATATAACTGTTATTATCTTAATCTTATTTTATTCATCCAATTTAAATTATTGCCACAACTCCTAAAGTATATTAGTAGTGTAACATTTTCAAATCTAACTCGAACATTATTGAGATTTGTGGGAAATGGATATTATGTTAAGCAAACAAATCATAATCAGATGAAAACAGATAACTCAGATCTATGTTAAAAAACATTGAAATGGATGAAGTTAAAAAGAAACGAAAAAATATAGGCAACGTTGATGCACAAACTGACCTCACCACTAATAATAAACAACGTATACGGTGCTTTGAACATTAAGTGAGCTCATATTTATTTTATACAACAACTGATGCCTCCTACCGCAAATTTTTCTTAGTTATAATGTTAGTACAACGATAATTAGTTTACCATATAATGGTTTGATATTTCATTCTTTTCAAGAAGTAATGTACCCAGTTTCATCAAAATGGCTTTTAAGAGATTATTATTGCAGTTTAAAATAAACATATTCTTGGCATGGAACCAACCACATATTTTTGTAATGTGTCATTAAAACTGATTCATATGAGTGAAGGTTACATCATCACAACAAAAAAACAACATAAGAAAATCAGGAGTTTATATAATGGAGGTCAACTTTCACTTCATCTACATCACTTTTTGTAACATACCTATCAAAATTGACTAATTTCTATCTGCTTTTGTGTGACCAACCGGATTGGTATAAAAAATTATTACTAACATTACAAAAAATTATTTACCAAGTTCTATCAAAACTGAATGTCTGGAGTAAATGTTATTGAAGTTTGAAATAAACAGTTGAACAGACCATCCATCCACCCTTTGCTACCGCACTTTGTAAAATTTAGAAAATAATTCAGTTCTTCTATATCGGTGTGTACGTACACGTACAACGATACGTTTGCGGATCATATACATGTAAAGTTAAAACCCGTAAATTTATTATTTGTATTTATTTCAACGTTTATATTTATTTATTTCTTTACTTTTCTTACAATATTCTTTTTAATTAATTAGATTAAAACCGGACCAAAGTCAAAACTCATTCGCTTCGTTTTTGTGTTATTTTCTGACAGACGTTCATCTTGATTTTTGTTTCTTGTGTGTTCTTGATGACATCTATCGATATAATTTAAGACTACATGTTGATGTCGATTTGTAGATTTCGTTATTTGATCGTTACACTCGGACCATCCTGCTTAGGATTGTCCCCAATCCTGCGGGCTGAAGTTATCTCGCCATTGCCTTCGGTATCTTCACTGCCTTCAGTATCGCTAGAAATGTCGGGCGGTAATCCACACATCTTCATACGCTCAGCACCTTGTACACTGCGGTATCGTCTCTTGCCATCGATGCCTTCTCTTTCTACTACGTAGCGGTCCCCATGGCGTTTTTCGATCACTTTGTATGGACCTTTATATCGTGGTTGAAGCTTGCGACTCTCTCCAGTTGAAATGGGCTCGTTTTTCACCATTACGTAGTCTCCGACTTCATACTTTGCTGGTGGTTTATGCCTCTGGTCGAATGATTTCTTTTGGTGATCTTGGTCGCTTTGAATCAAGCTGGACACTCGCTCGTATACTTCTGCTCGGTCACCTTTGGCGAGTATATTTGGCTGGTGGAAACGTAAACTGAGCTTGTTTGAACTCACAGGTCTGGGTTCGAATCCCAATGCCAATCTATTCGGTGTTTCCTTGGTTGTAGAGTGTTCAGTACTGTTCAACGTACACTAAATTTGTTTAACACACTGGCCCCAATGTGCAGCATCATCTCCAGTTAAGCTTGATAGCATCGAAAGTTCGGTTGGTTCGCTCGACTTGACCATTTGCTCGATGCATTGTAACGATCGCAATAATCGCAAAACAATAATAAAACCAAATTCATCTTCGTTTTCAATTCAATAAAAATGCATTTCCTTAGTTTCCGTTCATTTTTACATTAATAATAATTTTAAAATTTTCTAAAACTTAACTGCTAGTTAAATTTTGAATATACTATAAAAAGCAAACGAACGTACTAAATTTTTATTTCCAATACTAATGAACAGATGTCGTGTTAATCATTACTGAATTTTCGAAGATTGCCCGATTTTGTTTTGACATCATAAGATGTCAAAAGAAAAATCACATTTTTGGCAATTTTAAAAAAAGATTCAATTCCATCTCGGTGCTTAAAGAAAAAGGTTTAAGTCAGTCTGTTATTAAACATTACATAAAATGTATTAAAAATAGTTAATAATTCTCGATATAACAGTGATTGTAGATTGTTATCGTTATATATTTTTATAATAACCACTTGTAAAAATGTTACAATTAAATTAAATTTCATTATAAAAGTGATTGAATGAATAAATTATTTCATATATGTAACGACGAAGGAAAGTTTCCCTGATGTTATAAAAATTACAAATAACCTTGATTTGTTAATGTTAACATTGAAAATAAACGATTTGGCAGTATCATTACGATTTGGAATAATAAAATTTATGTGCAAAGGGATAAACCAAAATCAAATACAAATGCAATGTTCAATTGGGCATTTCGAACAGCTGAAGATGCAATTCAACGTGCAGCAATTACAGCAGCAACTTATGTTCACAAATTAGTTCGTCCAATACAGTTAGTTGATCAAACGCTAGTCAAGGGAATACAGATTAGAAACCAAACCACCAATCAACAGTTATAATTCAAGGTATTTTTAGATTATAGATACATTAATTTTTGTTTAATTATTCCTTTTGGAATGTCAAGATAAATTTAGGAAATAGTAAGAGATTCTCAAATTTAGGGTCCGTGTGGAGATAATCTGTATGGAGGGAGTGACCTCCTTTGCTTAACTATAATAAGATGTGTTTGTGATCTGTATAGATTTAATAGTATACTGAACAGAAACATAGTAGTAAAGGTCCAATGGTTATAGCATTGCTGTGGCCACTTTATGCAGTTCTATATCGTGATCGGTACAAAACCCCTCGAATTTATGGGACGTGAATGCTGTCCCCTGGTCACAAATAATCCTTGTTGGTAACCCGGCAAACTGCGACAATTCTTTGAATGCATTTATAACAGGCGTAGTTGAAGTGTTCCTAGCTGGTTTTAAGCTTGTATACTTGCTATATCCATCGACGATGACTATTAGGTATTTATTTTTCTGGGAGGTACAAGGAAATGGACCCAAATGGTCTACGTGGAGGGTATGGAAAGGTATAGGAATTTTTTCAATTGGATAAAGTGTGGCCTCCTTCGTTCCCGTTTTATTTTTGTAGTATAAGCAATCGGGACACGAGCAGATGTATTTTTCGGTAAATTGTCGCATCTTTGGAAACCAACAAAACTTTCTCAGTCCCGATAAGGTTTTTGTTAACCCTAAATGCCCCTTTGCATCGTGGCAATCATGCAGTATTTTGAAACGAATTCGTTTCGGGATGTAAAACAATAGTTCATCATCGACCTTTCTATAAACCTGGTCACTGGCTAAGCAGAAGTCTACGTGGATTTGTTTTTCGACGTTATCACTCGGATTTTTGCCGAGGACTGATTTTATTCTAATAATTTCCTCATCTTGCGCTTGCATGGCGGCTAACCATTCGTATTTGGTTTCAATGCGTAAAATTCTAAGGGATGCAGGTTCCCTTTCGATTGAATTTTCGACCGGACAACGGCTTAAAGCATCTACATGGGTCATTTTGCTTCCATCTCTATGAACGATGTCAAAGTCAAACTCGAGCAGTCTTAACCACCATCGGCCTATTCGGGGTATCAGATGTTGCTTTACGGCAGTTGTTTTTAATGCATTACAGTCCGTTACCACAATAAATCGTTTACCCAACAAGTACACCCTAAACCTTTCTAATGCCTCCACCACAGCTAAAGCTTCAAGCTCATAGCTATGGTACTTACATTCCAATTCGGTCGTTCGTCGACTAAAGTAGGCCACTGGTCTAAGTCCGTGTTCTTCCTTTTGCATTAATATACCACCCAGGCCCAAGCGGCTCGCGTCCGTGTGTACTTCGTGGTCTTTCGTAAAATCGTATAGCGTCAACACATCGCTACTGCACAAACTGCTTTTAATTATTTTAAAAGCGTCTTCTTGCTCTTTTCCCAATTT
The DNA here is from genome assembly GCA_963693315.1 of Diogma glabrata. Classification (NCBI taxonomy): domain Eukaryota; kingdom Metazoa; phylum Arthropoda; class Insecta; order Diptera; family Cylindrotomidae; genus Diogma; species Diogma glabrata. The sequence goes on along the minus strand of OY856188.1, from coordinate 138,317,962 downwards.
GAACTCGTATCCTTTCCTTGTAAGTCTAGTCAATGGCTCCGATTTAATGGAAAACTGTGGTACGAATTTCCTAAAGAAACTGGCTAGTCCGATGAATTGACGTACCTCATGCACGTTTTCGGGAGTCTTGAAATCCATCACGCACCTAATTTTCTCCATACCTGGTTTTATTCCTTCTCCGGTTATTTCGTGTCCCAAAAACTTTATCTGAGTTTGTAAAAACTGGCACTTATTTATATTCAGTGTTAACCCATACTTTTGCATTAATGCCAAAAAAGTTCGTAATATGGCTATGCCGTCCTCGATTGTAGTACTGGGAAGTATAACGTCGTCCAAGTAAACCACCGCTTTTCCCTTCATTTCCCTTATCACCTGATTCATATATCTCTGACAAACCGTAGGGGCGTTTGATAACCCGAACGGCATGCGATTGAATTGGTACTGCCCTTCGGGTGTGATGAAGCCGGTATACTGTTTGGATGATTCAGCCATTGGGATCTGGTAATATCCGCTAGCTAAGTCTACCACGGAGAAATACTTGTTTCCTGATAGGTTGTTGAGTATCTCTTCAATAGAGGGTAAGGGATATCTATCTTTTTCGGTTTGGTTGTTCAGTTTGCGGTAATCAATGCACAATCTGTTATCCCCATTCTTCTTAACCGTAACTACTACTGGACTCGCATAAGCGGAACTTGATGGGCGAATAATATCGGAATCTAAGAGTGTCTTTAATTGCTCTCGGACCCATTTCTGGTGTGCGAAAGGTATTCTATATGGGCGGTAATATATGGGAGTCGAGGTTTTGATTTTTAAATGCATTTCGATTCCTTTAGCTGTTCCTACTTCACTGACGTTGCTGGCGAAACAGTCACTGTGGTCCATAATGGCCTTTTGAACTCTAGCTTTGTCCATCGTTGTCAGTTCATCGTTAATTGTGATTTCTTTGCAACTCAAAATTTTCATTATATTTAAACATAAATTTCCTACAGGCTCAGTTATTTTATTTTTCCTCTTATCTAACTTATCATCTAGCTTATCTAACTTAGTACCTAACTTGTTTTCATCAGTTTTTTTCTGCTGATGGTCCAAATACATTCTGGTATTTTGGATAGCCCGATCCCGGGCATTCTCTTGGCGCTTTTCTTTATTACTAATCCTAAGCCTATGTCCTAATAATATTTTGATTCCGAGCGCATACTTACTTCTAGGTTTGGTTTTCTCTGTTTGCTTCCTTGAAAGCTCATTTTCAGCCACGGTTCCGATGGACTCGATACCTTGGCCTATGTTATCAATCTCTATTTTGCTTAAATCTATGATAGTAAAATCAGGGTTTCTCTTACATCTATTTTCATTTAAAATATTACTAACACCTACTCTAGAGTCCGATACAATAAGTCAAGGGGTGGAATGATACTTAGTTGGGCTGGTAATATTTATTTCTTCAGAATGGTTTGGTTCGATTTGAAATTTTTTGTAGCTTTTAAATATTTTGATGTGCGGTTGATCCAAAGCACTGCGTCCTACAATTATTTCATCGTCCTGATCACCATCGTTCACTATTAAAATATCCACCGTGATCTTACGCCATCAATTATTAGTTCACCGTTATTTTTACCAATAGAGCGGGCACGACCCCCTCCAAATCCACCCAATATCTGTATAAATGGATAATAACCAAAACCCAAACTACCTGCCACTCCTTTTTTAATGGTGACACAGTCACTTCCAAGGTCGATAAAACCAACTAACTGTTTGCCGTCTAGCGTGATATATTTGTAGTACTCATTCGGAAGGTGCGTTATTTTGGATTGTCTCGTCAATCCAACATTATTATTATCGTTGTTTGTTTTGTTATTATTCCGTGGGCCATAGGAGCGTTCATCTGTACAATTCCTAGATATGTGGCCAGTTTTGTTGCAATTATAGCACACGACTGTCGAAGTTGTGCCATAGGGTTTCATATATTTTATTGGACTCGGTTTATTAAACGATGGCGTTTCAGTTTTAACGTCCTTAATCACGCATGCGGAGCTTAATTGGCATTCGTACGACTGAAGCTGTCGTAGTAGATCCGTTGAGCTATTGAATGGTGTGAACGCAATAAATTTTCCGAATTCAAGGTGTTCAACGCCCCACACAAAATATCGAATTAAGTCATTACTGCAAACCGTTGTTCTAATTTTTGTCTGAACATTTGAAATGATTCGAATGGTTCGGTTAGGTTTTAAAACCAAAAACTTGCCGCACCCTGCAACCGCAAGGAAGAATAATAAATCGTAAGGGCGTCACTCCAGCCATACGTAACGCGTAAAAATTCAACCCTGCTTAGCCAGTGTGCAAGATTATTGTGAAAGATCTTACCTGGATCAAATGCCGGTATTGTTTTTTCAATGTCTGCGGCCGATAAAATTTGTTGGCTTCCTCAGAATTGACAAGATGTGTTGTTTTCTCGGCTTATTATGTTTGCCTCGCGGCGTAATAGTTCGTCACGTTTTCTTTCAATCAATTCGTTTTCCCGGTTTAAATAATCCAGATATTGATGGTTATTGAACTGCTCGTTCGGTTGAGTCGGAAGAGTGCCACTAGGAATTGGATAAGAGAATAAAGGGATTGAATTTGGTATGTTGTTTGTACTAGCCTGAGTTTGGTAAAACCATTCTGGTGGTGCAGAAGTATCAGCGATTCTGGAATAATCGTCAGCTTTATCCATTTCATCAATAGTCAACAGCGTGCTATGCTTGTCCCAATTAATGGCATCCATTTTGTACGGTGGCACATTTTGTGCATTTGGAAGATTCCCACGTTGCATTTTATTTGTTTTTATTGGAGTAATCCCACTTCTGATGTAAAGTTAAAACTCGTAAATTTATTATTTGTATTTATTTCAACGTTTATATTTATTTATTTCTTTACTTTTCTTACAATATTCTTTTTAATTAATTAGATTAAAGCCGGACCAAAGTCAAAACTCATTCGCTTCGTTTTTGTGTTATTTTCTGACAGACGTTCATCTTGATTTTTGTTTCTTGTGTGTTCTTGATGACATCTATCGATATAATTTAAGACTACATGTTGATGTCGATTTGTAGATTTCGTTATTTGATCGTTACATACATAACTTTCAATAAAATCTTATGTGCTTTTGTTACATAAATAATGCTAAATTTTTTCACATATTGTTAAAACATGACATGATGAAAAAAATTAAAGTTCAATGACCTTGAAAGCATTATTCATTTATACGATAGCTCTAAAATATGTTTTTCAATTTTTTGGAAACCACTAAAACCACTAAAAACTAATTTTAAAGAAGCTAAGTAAAGATAAATCGAAATTGTGACAACAATGATTGGACAAATTTTTAGTTACTTTATGCCCGAATAGCATACAAGATTTTTTGTACGAGTAAGATTCTGTGTTGTACATAAAAAAAAAAAATACATATATGTATTTACACAAAATAGTAAAATATTGTTTTAGAAAATTATTTTATCCAAGTAGTTTTTCGAAATATAGTAATAATTAGTATATTACATATCTAGAGTTGTAAATAGTATTTTTTCTACTCCTATCACAGTAAATTATAAATTACATCACACTATCTATGACTTGTAAATTGATTATTTCAAATAGCGTGCGGTAAGTAAAAAAAGCGTGCGGTAATGGATTTTCATATATATATTACCGCACGCTTTTAATAAAAAGAAAAATTTTTATTTAAAGCAAAATTTTGATTTTTAAAAATTAAATATTTCAATTCATTTTGACAAAGAATAATGCAAAGCCTACCACAATTTGTAAACTACTTGCATTTAATTTATAATTAGTAGTTCATTTTTTCAAGTGCGTTTGGGCATTAAAACAAAATCGTAGAAAAAGTATATAACAAATCTCGAGTTGTAAAGGATTTTATCCACGACTACTAAAGAATATATACTTTCCATGCGTATATCTTTCATTGTAATTGTATTCATTCCTTTCTATATATCAAATTCTGTTTTATTTATTTCATTCCATTTTATTTATTCAAAATTCCCCTAACAAATTAAAAACTGGATTTGTTGGTATAGTAATATAAACAGATAAAACAAGAACAAAACATATAAAATAAACAAACATGGTTTGTTTTGTTTTATATTTCATAGATTTATTTCAATATGGCGATATAAACTTTTACAGGAAAACTTGAATGAAATTATTTGAAATATTTGTAGTCGTGGATAAAATAGTATCTTGTATTCGCTTAGGATGAAGGCAATTCTTCACTCGGATGATTCCCTCCACTCGCTACGCTCGTTCCGGGAAACTTCATCCTCGTGAAGAATTGCCTTCATTCTAGCTCATACAAGAATCTACTACTCCATGCTCGTGAAGATACTGCACTCGACGCTACGCGTCTCGTGCGCAAAATTTTCCCTCGCATGTAAAATGCTATTTACAACTCTAGATATGTAATATACTAATTTTGCACGATCAGGCGATTTTGCATGTTTACTGATTCTACGCGTGGTAAAAACGTTTTTGCGTTCCTGAACTTATTCTACTCGACGCTATCGCGTCTCATGGACAAACCGTTCAGTCACGCAAAAAGAGACGTTTTCACCACTTGTATAAAAATCTACTATTTAAGCTTTAATGTTTTAAATAAAATTTCTTAAAATTTCATTTCAAAATAGTAAACTCTGCGTTGCATCATAATTCTATAGGTTTTTTGTAGTTTTGCAACAAAACTTTCATCGAATATTTCTTCAAAATAAATTGCTTTTAAATCTTTTAATTGCAATATTTTTAAAAGAATATTATTTAAAGTTTAAAGTTAGTAAATTACCCTTTACTAACTTTAAACTTTAAATAATATTCTTTTAAAAATATTGCCATTTAGTAGCTTTAAACTTTAAATAATATTCTCTTAAAAATATTGCAATTAAAAGATTTAAAAGCAATTTGTTTTGTAAAAATATTCGATGAAAGTTTTGTTGCAAAACTACAAAAAAACCTATAGAACTATGAGAAGTAAGCTATTATTGACCGAGAACTTTTAGATCCTGAGGCGCGAGTTACGACATCCCGGATGTCTTAAACTTATTTCAAATTCCTTATTCATTTTTTTTATAAAATAAAACAAACTATAAATTTGATAATAATTAAATATAATCATATTTCAATTTTATTCTCATAATGAAAATTGTAACATTTACATAAATTTCTTAATCTTATTTTTAATAAAGTAAAAATTCATATTAATCAAATTTCAATTTTATTTTCATAGAAAATTGTAACATAGAAATTAAAAACTAAAATTAAATAAATTCTTAGTTATCACATTACAATTTTATTCTCACAGTAAAAGTTGCAACAAATGCAAAAAGCATTATTTCATAACTAACTTAATTAATTGAAAAATTAATGAGAATTAGAATATATTTGGATTAGAACGAATGAACATCGTTCATAAAATAAGTTGTATAATTGTATTTTTTAATTGATTAAACTAAAGTGTTTACTATATATCTTAAATACAAGACTTTTATTTTTATCGTTTGAGAACCTCAAACCTATAATTCGCGTAGCGCCGAGGGATATAATGTTCGAGGTCTATATTAGTGTGCTCAACCGAGGTATAAATAGATTTGTTTTAACTAATAACATTAATTATCATTTCTGCTTTGATTAGATTTTGATATTAGTTATTTTCCATTTCATATTTTAAATTTCTTAAAATATCAAGTAACCTGGAAGTTTAGTTGCATAAAACGAAACAAAGAAATGCAACTATTATTTGTTTGTGTTTTTTTGTTCATTTCAATTAAAAATAAAAGAAAATTTGTCATTATTAACCTAGGTAGTAGGTAATTTTTTGTTATTATTACTGACCAAGGTTGAGAAAAATTACTTCTCATTGAGGAATTCGAGTAAATAATGAGGATTTCTCAAGTTAGTAGTTAAAAAAATAAATTATTGTATCAAGTTGATAGTGAAAATCATAGCATGTTTATTTTTAGTTCGAATTTTTAAAATGTCTAGCGAGTTTAAAAATTAACAAAATGATGTGTAAATAATTAATTTATTGTGCAGTTGTGCGTTGTACGTTGCAAAAATACACTCAGGCTAAACGGAAGTTTAAGCCCTTGGTTCAATAAAAGCGTCGAGCTTCGCGTCAGTCTTCTATATGAACCGCAGGCGTCTTTCCGCCCTCGATATGTAAATAAATATTGTTTTTCGATAGATTGCACACAATTGAAAATTGTGGTGAAGTAAAATTAAAAGCGATAAAAGGGTTGAGAGGAATATTATACATTTTTTTTTTCTGTTTTTTTTAAACAGAGTTTTATTTGTTAACGAAATCAAACCACTTGTTAATGTAGGTCTACGTTAATGAGATGTGCAATCCAAAGCTTACAGTCTACACACTAAATGATAATCAAGTTTGTAATAATGAAGTGTGTACTTGAAAAAGTTGCTGCAATTTTTAATACAAGCTTACATATGGGTTATGTAAAGCAAGTTATTATTAAACTGCAAAGCAAGTGTTGTATTAAAACTAATTCTAATGTTAAACTAGAAATTTTAGTACAACTCTAACATAATAATTTATTTTTTATTCGCCTACATATTAAAGTGTTACTTTATTACTGTGATTTGCGGCTTTAAAGGATCACTTTTCAACTATTTATTCTGTTGTCATAGCTACGTCCAAAAAAGTAAAAAGCATTTGTATTTGCTTAAATTCTATAAAAAATAAAATTTTTTATCAAAGCAACCCTCAAATTCAAAATTTCATTATCCAATTAAAATAGTTGTTATCATTTCTTGTCATAGCTACACAATAATTTGGAAAAAATAATAAATAGTTTGTCAAAGGTTACTTGTTCCACATATTTTTATTTTAAAATTTATGAAAATTTATAATTTTAGTTTAGAATAAACAACTTTTCTTAAAATATTTTGCTTGCGGCGAATAAAAAATAGTATATGGCTTCGGACAATTTACGGTATTTAAATTTATCGATAAAGTAGTCTTTTAAGCTTATTGCTATTGTCTTTTAACACCACCGTTCTAATTAATATCATTTTGACATTTCATTTTCCTTCATAAGATTGATGATGTTCCTTCATAAGATAATATAATTAAATGATTGTTAGAAAAATATACAAATTTGGTTTTACTTTAATTAATTATTCAAATTGTTTAACCCTAATTGGAGGTTAAACTCTAATAAAAAGAAAAATGGCTAAAATATTAAACCAAATTATTAAAAAAATACAAAATATTTCCTCCCAGCCAACTGCAATTTTTCTAATGAAATGAATTTTTTGATGAAGAATGTCTAACAATATAATAAAACTCCAAAAATAAATTTAAACTATAAAAAACATGAATTTGCTATAGAAGTAAAAACATTAAAATGACAATTAAGGTCTTATGGTCTTTTTTTAATGTCATTAGAAATTTAATGTCTTTCGCTCTACTTTGCCGACACATGGATGCATTCAATGTAAGTTAAGGACTTAAGGTCTTAAAATAACCTTAATTTGAACAAGGCACAAGATTTGAACAAGATGCACGGACGTAAGCTATTTTGGACTTAATGTGGGTGCAAATCTCGGCTAGCGCCTCGATTTGCAAACTCCACATCCGTCCAAAATCTTTAGCTTTACGTCCTAGCATCATAATGTACTATTTTATATAAATGGTAGAAGTTTGAAAAAACTTGCTAATGCAAAGAGCATTCAACTTATCTTTAAAGCAAGCTTTGCATTGTTTTATAATGGAGACTTCCGTAGGACCTATATGTGTAGCAATTTGCATTACATATTCAGCTTATTTCTAACTGTGTAACAATTTGTAAAACTGATATGTAAAATTTAAAGTTAAATCGATAGAAACGCGTGTCGGTCAATAAATTCAATTTGTTGACCAAAAATATCGTTGAAATAAATTTCAATTTGCTCATACACATGCATTTACGAATAACATCCGATCCTTATTAAATATTTATTAACCTTAATTATAACAAGAAAAATTTTAAATTTTCTTCCGTACCTTTTCGTTTTATTATACCCTTTTACTTCTACGCAATTATACCCTTTTACTTCTGGAAAAACAGTATTCTTAGAACCTTCAACCTTCTTTAGAAATTTTTTAATTATTTTTTTAAATGTAAAAATATTTGCACAATTTCCTTAATGGTAATAGAAAAACTTGTTTCATACATTTTTCTTCTTTTGTCGTCGTTTTTAAAGGAAATTAGTTTTGCAGCCCAAAGGAAAATTGAAATAAAATAATGAAGTGTCAATATATGTATGTATATGACCAGAATGTTTTAAACCAGAGTTTTAAGAGATAAAGTAACATTTCTACGAAATAAAACAAGAAAGGACATAATATATTATAAGTTTTGGATTAATAAAATCCTTTTAATTCTGTTGGAGTAAACGAGGCATAAACGCATTGAAAATTTTATCGTTAGGTACCGATTTTTATTTAAATGCAGTGACAAGAATAATAAGGAAATGATGTAAGAATAAAAGGACACATATTTATTGAATTGAACGTCTCGGTAGTTTATTCAAGTTACACGGTTTTGACAAAATTGTTTTGAAATACAACATAAAATTCTATTAGATACAACATCAAGGAAACTAATATACAAAATAAAGATAGCAAATTTATAATCATCATCATCAATAGAATGATTATGAAGCAAATACAATATTTGTTTTCTAGGCAGGACCATAAAAAATATTTGAAGTGTATTATATAGAAAAGATACATAAAAATCCAATAAATAGTATTTGTTATTTTCTTTTAAAGAACATTCCGGAATACTATTTAAACAAATTTTTCAGACAGAATAAAGCAATTTTTAGCGGAACGCTCTATTGTGAACACAAAACCGTGTAAATAAACGTTAAGTGATATATAAGAGTAAATAAAGTTTTAAGTCAGCGGTTCTTAAACTTTTCTGTATTGCGACCCCAAATTTTAAATGGCGTATTTTGGCGACCCACAACCTATATTTTTTTTTGACGTTATTCAAAATAAAACGTTTAAACAACAAATACTATTTTATTTCCAGCTGATATAAAAATAAAAATAATAACAATTTCTAGTTATAGTAAATATTAAATTAATCAAAAAATTAAAATAAAATAAACAGCATTTTCTAGTTATTATAGCAATATGAAAATTAATAAAAAATAATGATTAATAATTCCTTTTCTAGTTATATTATTCAGTATTCAAATAAATAAAACATTGCTCAAATATTTTTTAATGTGATGGGTGTGCTTACTTTTTAGAGCAAAGTAGCTTTAATTGTGGCTTGATTTCCGAAAGCGCTGTTCTCAATACATTTTCAATATTGCGCAATTGAGAGTGATATATTGATTTACACTAAGTTTACACCATGGTAGTATAATAGAATAATAGCGAATAGCTATCAAACTATTACGGTATAAACGGATAGAATAATACCTTTTTACTTTGACAGATAGTTATTTGATATTTTGCTTCTGATTGATAGTATAATAGTATATTCAAAAAAATTGTAACGGTCAAAACGTTAAATGTAATAGACAATTTCAGGCGATTGTAAAAAATTTGCAACACCAAAATCACTTAAAATTTAGTTTTTATTTTAAATTAATAATAGTATTATAATTTTTTGTTGAAATGCTTTTAGATTGATAAGATTTTATATTCAAATTTGAAATACGGTACGTATTCTATCTGTCAATATTATTCTGAGCGTTTATACCACAGATAGCAAAATACTATTTTGTGGTATAAACGCTCAATGTATCGATAGTTTAATAGCAAAAACCTATTATTCTATTAAACTATCGGTGGTATAAAGTTAGTATTAATATATAATAAGGATGAAAATGCATTCTCGCACAAATATGTGGTGGAAAATGACAAAATAATTTGAACTGTCATTTCAGACGAACATGGATGCTCTCTTTTAATTGACAACTAAAAATTTTCAGGTATTTGATTCTTAAATATTCCCTTAAACTTCTATCGTAGGATAGTTCAGCGAATTCTTCTTGTGCTTTTATGTCTAGATGTTGTATATCTTTAAGTTTTATATTAAAAGGCTGAATTATCATCCAATGGTGTTGTGAAATATTGAATTCAGAAGAAAAGTATTTTTCAAACTCAGTTTGAAGGGCTGAAAAATGAGATGCAATTAGATTTTTTATATCGGATATTTTTAATTCATTTTCGTCAATAAAATCTATTGTATACTGAAACATGTCAATCTGTTTTTTTTCTAAATTTAATTTCCACACATTAAGCTTCTGAACAAATCCCTTAATTTTACCGTACAAATTAATAATGTTTGTATGTTTGCCTTGCAAGGATAAATTCAACTCGTTAAGTTTGTTGAAAATATCAATCAAATAATATAATTTTAACATAAAGCTTTCGTCACAACAAAGATCTGCCATTCATTCCCATTCGTTGAATTCATTCCCATCAAAAATAATCTTATTTAGTCCTTTAACACCAAAACTCTTTTCAAACTTTTGCCTCTTGATAGCAATCTAACTTCAGCGTGCATAAGGAGATTTTTATAAGTTGATCCCATATCCTTACAGAGTTGGAAAAAAAGACGACTATTAAGTGCGCTGCATTTTATAAAGTTAATAACACCGCATACAACATTCCGCATACAACTACCTGTCCATTATGCAGAGCCGCGTGTGTGCGCGCTGATCCACAAAGGTTACCACGAATGATAGCCGCCAATAATCGCACTGTCGTGCCACCACCTTCACGACCTTTCACTCGAGCTCTCGCTGCAAAGCTGCAACAACGGCGATTCAGCGTTGGCAATCATCTATCTTCGACTAGAGTACCAATCGACCGTCCACCTTCCCGTCACGCCAACGAATCTAGAGTTGATCTAGTTCGGAGAAGTCTTGAAGGAGGCGAAGCTGCTGCTGCGGTACGAGATGCTTATAAAACAGTACATACGCAGCTAGACCAGGAAGTTGACGCAATTCAAGCTTCAATGGGTCTAAACCGTTGCCCCAGAAGAACTTGTTCCAAAAGAATTTGTACCAGAAGAACTAAATGCAGTATCTCACATCTTCCCGCTGCGTCAACCGGCTCCATCAGTACACTCCGTAAGAGAAAATTTGGTACCACGAAATAATCTACCGGTACAACCAATGTTTGCTGAACCTCATCCTGCTCCTACTAGAACGCGACCACATCTCGATCAATATTCAACGATCATACGAAATTGGAATGTAACCTTCTCCGGCAGGCCCGATGGTCTGGACGTGGAAGCATTTATCTTTAGAATAGAGAGTTTGCCCGAGATGTGCTTGCATTGTGATTATTTGCTTTGTAATTTAATAATAACTTGCTATACATAACCCATATCGCAAAGCTTGTATTAAAAATTGCAATAATTTTTTCAACTGTGTATCACATTTTTGCCATTTTTTCTGAAAAAATCGTCAAAATTAAAAAAAGGTAATTTTCGGCACATCTAAATACCTAAATAGTTGGAGTAAGATATTGAACATTTTCTCATGAATCTAATCCTTAGGTCTTTTCAATTAAATTGAAAATTTGTTTTTATAAAATAGCTCGAAGAAAAACTGTTTATCTCAAACAAACAATGGATATAGTCCAGTCCAAACAATAAAATCAAAATTTTCCATACATTTAGTTTTTTAACAAAAACAAACACACGCATTAACAATAACATAAATAAAAACAGGCAAATATCAGAATTATTCGTAGGTTTATTAAAACAAAAGTTTTCCATTTAAATTTTTATATTTACTAGCTTTTGTTATCGGAAAATTATAATCCACTCATTTATAAATTCACACATAAATTAATTTGATTTCAAATGCGCAAATTTATCATTATTATTGGTTTTCAATTTAGTGGATAGATGAGACGCCCTTCGTTTTATTAAAATTAATATCGATTTTATTTAAATAATAATAACTTTATCAAATATCAATTTTGGGCTTTAAAAATGGGTTGACTAAATTAACATTAATTATGCTTTGTTCTGGTATAATACCTGAAAATTAATGAAATTTAATGGCAAAGTTATTGGTTGCTACTTAACAATAAAAAACTAAATTAAACTGAATTGATGTTTAAAAATAAAATGTATTCTGTAGCGAAATTCAAATAGCTGTGTGCAAAACCACGAAATAATGACAGATGACAATTATTAATTGTCAAAATTTTATATTTTGAAATTTATATTCTCCACGCCACCTGTTAAGGATGATAAAAAGTTTTTTAACGGACAGAAAGTTATTTGTCAATATAGGACAATCCAGTTCAAACTTAATTGAATACTCAGGGGTACCTCAGGCTTCGATTTTGGGTCCTTGGTTGCTTAATTTTTCTAAACATGATATCCCGACTATAACTCTTCAAGGTTCTAAAGCTTTACTGTATGCTGATGACACACTAATTATCGCTCAAGATGAACGCCCTCATATTGCACTTGCCAAACTAAATGAGCACCTTAACATAATAAATAACTTCTATAAAAATTGGGGAATAAAAATTAATGATTCAAAATGCAAACTCATTTGCTTTAGAAATGCAAGTGGTAAAGGCCATCACTTAGCGGTCCGTGAAAGCAAACAAGTATCAATTACCATTGGAAATAGCACTATAAAAGCATCCAACTCTTTAAAACATCTGGGTGTAACTTTTCAAAACAAAAACTGCTTCAACCAATATGCAAGGACGAGTCTTGGTAAAGCCAAAGGGGCTGTGGCGATACTAAGACCGTTACTATCTTCAAGATCGGTAGAACATGGAACAAAATTACTCATTTATAAAACTCTAGTTAGACCAATTTTAACATACGCCTTCCCAGTATGGTTCACAATCAGTCCAACGGTGGCTGAAGAACTTAACATTTTTGAAAGAAAAATACTTAGGCAATGCATATCAAAGTATATAAGAACTAACAAAAAGTACATACACAACAAGATATTATATAAGGAATCAGGGATTATTCCTTTAACTCAATATTCAATTTATATGGCAATCCATAGATTGAAAAGACTCCAGTTCCATCCTAACTCTTTGATGAAACAAGTCTATAATGATAATGCTTCTACACCCCTTGAAAGCAATCTTTACTACATGTCTCCTATCAGTGTGACCAACACTGATTCGACTGAGTTACTTCAAACTTCGACTGAGTTACTTCAAACTGCAAATAATTCTAACCAAATTAAATTTTATTTATCAAAAAGCTTTAATAATCATAGAGGTTAAAATCTGAGTTGGAGGCACCAGCTTGTTAGGTAGATTTCATATAAAAATCTACCTATTGCAATGAGCTTCATCTCGGAATTTCGGAAAATTTTTGTGCCAAACGACTATATATGATAAGCGGAGACGAAAAATTAAAAAAAAAAAAATTATATATATATATATATATATATATATATATATATATATATATAAATATATATATATATATATATATATATATATATATATACATATATATATATATATATATATATATATATATATATATATATATATATATATATATATATATATATATATATATATATATATATATATATATATATATATAAATATATATATATATATATATATATATATATTTATATATATATATATATATATATATATATATATATATATATATATATATATATATATATATATATATATATATATTATATATATATATATATATATATATATATATATATATTTATATATATATATATATATATATATATATATATATATATATATATATATATATATATATATATATATATATGTATAAACGATATTTTTTTTTTATTAATTAGTTGGACATGTTTAGCACACTAAATATGAAATATTCATTATTCAGACTCTTTGAATATCCGAAGATACCATGTCAACTATAAAGGAAGATGGAAGGAATGTGGATATGGGGATAACTATACTAATTGTTTTAAGTGACGATTGACATTCTCTTTAAACATCTGAGGAGAACATTCATCGGGAAATACGGAGCCGGGCATTGAGTTCCATAATTTGACCACTCTATTAAAATAATCGTTCTGAAAGGACGTAGTTCTACAGCGAGGTATTTGGACAGAAAATGGGTGGGATAATTCTGACGTTCTTGTTCGTCGATTATACTGCGCACACGATGGAAGGATATTTTGAATTTCCTTAGAGGAGAGTTTGCTAAAGTTATATTTGTAGTAGATTGACAATTCAGCCACATTTCTGCGATGTTGGAGTGTATCAAGCTGATCAGTTAGTTCGGTATTGTCAATCAACCGTATCGCCTTTCTCTGTACAGAGTCTAGACATTTAATTGTTGACTGACAAGCGCCACCCCAAACATGACAGCAGTATTCCATACATGGACGAATAAAGGACTTATAGATCAGCAAAATTTGATCGGGATTGACAAATTTTTTACATTGGCTCAAGAATCCTAATTTTTGCATTGCAGATTTAGCGAGGTTAAATACATGTTTATTCCATTTCAGATTGTTTTCAATATCTACTCCAAGAAGTCTAACCGATTCAACCTCATCCAATTCTCTCTCACAGTTCTCTATCAGTGGTGGCTGCAGTATGAGATCGAAATTTAGGAGATGCATGTGATGCATGCAATGTGCTGTCGTCAGCAAAACTATGAATTGGGTGCACTGTAGAAATAAGTAAATCATTTATGTATAAAAGAAACAAGGTGGGTGAGAGTGCAGAGCCTTGAGGAACACCAGCATTGGTTGTGAAATTATTAGAGGTAAAGCCATCTAAATTAACATGAAACTGGCGACCTGTAAGAAAACTATGAATCCATGAGACAGTAAGATCATCGATGCCATAAGATTTTAATTTAGCTATTAGATTTCTGTGCCACACTTTATCAAATGCTTTAGAAATATCAAGTGAAATACTGAATGTTTCACCATGGTTCTCCAGAGATTTGTTCCAAAGATGGGTTACGTAGGCCAACAGATCACCTGTTCCATGACTTTTACAAAAACCATACTGCTTTTCATCAATAATTCGGGACCCCTCCAAATATTCTATTAGATTATAGTTAACATATTTTTCAAATATTTTAGCCAAAACCGACAGAATTGCAATTGGTCTATAATTATAAGGGTCTACCTTACTGCCTTTTTTTGGTATGGGTTGAACATTAGCCAGCTTCCAAGAATCGGGAAATATTCCGCTTTTGTAAGATAAATAGAAAATTTTTGTTACAATTGGAGCTAGTTGTCTAGCAAAGTTTTTAAGAATGAGGGGTGGAATACCGTCTGGGCCAGCGGATCTATTGACATTGATAGATAGAAGCATTTTTCGTACAATATTGCACCGAAAAATAATTGGCTTCATTTTTGTTTCAAAGGGGGAAATAAGTGTAGGAGAATGGGGAGGTTCATCTATGTTTGAGTTTTCTGCGAAAATACGGCCCAAAAGATCTGCCTTCTCTTTTGAATCACATATGGGAATGTCATTCAGGACTAAGGTTGGAATAGATGATCGAGTTAAATTGCTCTGGACTGATTTAACTGCCTGAAAGAAACTACGAGAGCCAAATGGGTGTTCGGCGAATTTTTTTTGCTTTTTTCTGGATAAATGCGTCTTTATCCAAGTCTATTTTGTATTTACTAATATTTCTTGCTTGTTTATAGGCACTGTGTGTTTCAGGTGTTTTATTTGAGTTATACATTTTAAATGCTTTGCGTTTATTCCTCACCGCCTCATCAACATCCCGCGTGAACCAAGGCTCAGTTTTAGGAGTGATTAGTCGATTTGGAATAAACTGCCGCATTCCATCTTTTATAACGTCAGAAACTCTTTGCGCCGATGTGCTAGGATCCTGCTCAACACAACAAGCGTTTTTCCAAGGTATTCCTTCATAAAAGTTTCTTAGTCCCTCCCAGTCAGCGTGCTTATAATTCCAAACGCGACGGGGATTTGCTCTAATGGGTGAAGGCAAAGTAAAGTTTACTACTGTGGATATTAATACATGGTCCGATGATCCAAGGGGTTCAATCAATTTTGGTCTGCGTTGTGTTTGGTTCATTTGTCAAAAATAGATCTAACAAATTGCTGTTATGACCGGCATTATCTGGGATTCTAGTGGGATGTTCTACACTCTAAAAAGTTTTTGTTGAAAATTACTACAATTAATGTAGGTTACTTGTTGCCAGCAATTATTGTAGTAAATTCGCATTGCGGTGGGACTTCAAAATATTTACACTAAAATTGAGGGAAATAAAATGTTTATACCATTTTTTAAGTTTATAAATACCATTATCATAGCTGGAAATAACTTTAAAAAATATTTGAAAACCCAATTTTTCAGTCAATATTTGGAGTTATTATAGCTGGAAAAAAAATCTAAAATAGTGGGAACTTCAACATAAACTGTCGTTAAATAATAGTATTTCACAAATTTAAGTTGTGAAAAGTAATCGAGCTAGAGGCAAATTTCACATTTTTAGAACGAATTTCAAATAAAAGATTGTAAATAATTTTAATTAATTAATTTTATTTCAATATTATATTTTATAATATTCATTTTTTTTTTAAATTAAAAACTATTATGTACAGATTATGTCCAACATATGTAAAATACATAGCTTAAAACATAATAATATTAATTCCTATATTTGGATATTTGCTTTGTATACATAATATTCATTATGTAATATGAACATAATATTAGTTGCACCATCTCGATAACATCACTTGCGCCGCAAATAACTTGTTTTTTTCTACGTATATGTAAACCCGTGATTACATATGTAATCAACAGGATCAAAAATATCTGTAATGAACAAAAGAAATTTTCACTTGGTTTAATTTTCATAAAAATTTTCGCAAAAATTCCACTAGTTAAGTACTAGATGGGATCCAAGTTGTCGGCAAATTTGCAATACATATATCATCTGATGTCATACAATAACACAGTTGTATACTACATTACGTACACTTAGAAAAATAAAATATTAGTTAAACTTACTCACCATATTGAGCCCATGGTGTATTGGCTGGTATTTCACATTCCATTTGATTGATCCAGTGTTTATGAAATGTATGATCCAGTGATCCATACTATAAAAGTGAAATATTTTTGAAACAATAATTAAATTTCCTAATAGCAAAAGATTAAAAATAAAAATACTCTACTTACATCAAATTCGATAAAGCTTTGATATTTCTTCTTTAAAATATTTGCAAACATATTTAAATACATATATCTCAATTTGACAAATGGTTGGTGAGGATTTTTAATATGTACTTTTTTTAACACTTCACTTCCGCAAACTAGATTAAGATTGTTAATATTAGAAACGAAATGATTTTTCTTTTTTTCTATGCGTCAGTTTTGTATTACAACAATTTGTAGCGTTAAAAATCACACAAATATAGTAAAATACTATAAAAGCGTATTATACGATAATATTGTGGGAATCACGCAAATTTGTCCGTATTTGGCAATCAAAAATTATGAATAACACAAAATAGTGAAAAACGGCATTTTTTCTTCAATCAAACTTCGTGAGTTTATTTCTCCACTTCAATGTGTAAATTTACACAGTATTTACTAAATTTTAGTGATAAATTCTGCATTTTTTGTAAGATTTTTCAATCACTTTTTAGAGTGTATCATTTGCGTTAAGCCATGGTAGTCTGCAAGTATTAGTTCTGCTTGTCTACCAATGTCGTCAGTGCGTGATGAGTACTTCAGCCATTCTTTGTTGTGAATATTAAAGTCTCCAAGAATGACGAGTCTTGTTTGGGGTAGTCTCCGCTGATTATGTCAAGGTTTGTCGATAGTTTGTTGAAAAAAAGACAACCTGGAGGAGAGTTTGGGGATCTATATATTCCTATTATAAACATGGTTTCATCAACACCTGAGATCTTTAATGTCAGTGAATTATGGTGCTTAGAGTTCAACTCGTAAGCTTTAAGTGAATTTCGAACAAATACACAGACACCATGTTTGTTATAAAAGAAATGTTCCAATTCGTAGCAAGGTATCCGGTATTTAGCGATATCCAATTTTGAAGCTTTACAACTGACAATTGTTTCGGTGAGAAACAATATATCAGGTTTATTTTTTTCAAGGTAACTGTGGACCTCGTTTAAATTTCAGTTAAGGCGTCTGATGTTTGTAAAATCAATGATAAGATGATGGTCAACCTTACTACCATTATTGTGAATCCGAGACCTACCCTGTAACATTGTTAGTATAGTGACTGAAATTCGGCCAGGCCTAAATTCCTACACTAAGAAACAAAAGTCAGAGTGGGGTCTGTCACAAACGATAACAGCAGTGAATGAAGTGTGCAATGAAAACTATAATTATCTTATAGTAATCATTGTAAGCATTTAGAAAAAATCAAAATAAATCAAGTTGCAAAAAATTAAAAAGTGAGACAAAAAAAAGAGATATGAGGTTAAATTATTATAAAACCAAGGAAAAAATACAAATAAAGTAAAAAGAGGGATAAATATGGGGTCAGAGGAAATAGAATACGGTTTACTATCGTTTAAGTGATTATAACTATACCATAAGACAAAACATAACTTACAATAAAACTACATATAACTTCGAAAGGGTTGTTAAAGACTTGAAACTAATACATAAATAAACTGTAATGGAGGGGGAGAAGAGATAAAAAAAATTTTAAAAAAAATGGATTACAGCAATAATTAAGAATTAGATAATGCTTCCAGGTAGAAAAATGGGTAGTTAAAAATAAGAAAAGCCAATATATACTATAAAGAAATATATACTATAGAAATATATACTAATATATATATACTAATACATACTAAAGAAATATATACTATATTCTACGATACAGAGCTCACCGATAGTTTTTTTTGCAGCCGTAACACAATTTTTTTTCTTATTTTAATATTTTTAATATTTTCACTAAACTAACAATTTTAGGAACTTATCACTTTCACTTAACACGTAGGTTTTTTTTAAATGGTGAAACCAATTAACTTTATTTTTTTTTCTTTAAAGTATTATTTTAAAATTTATAAATTAAGCACATCCGTCTTTAAAGAAGGTTAGGATACGAGTGAGATATGAGATATAGATATAACGAAGATAGAGATATAACGAAAACGACCGGCACTCTCACGGTCGCATTTGTTGAGGTAGATCAAAAAAATTTTCTGTACATGTGTGTTCTATTAATATCTCGGACGAGTTCGTGAATCAGCGAAATCCGACACGTGGTTAAGGAACTAAAGGAACTAGAGCCTTTTTTAAAAAAAAACTGGATTTTTTAAAACCGTTATAACGGCCGTTTGGATACTAATATTTTAAAAAAGTTAACAAATTTAGAATCTTTGGAATTTTTTTTATCAATTTGTTTTAAAAATAGACCTCTGCACTTAGAGGTTCCTGAGTGAGCGGCTCCAACAAAAAAGCTTGTAAAACACAAAATGCGTTTGAATCAACCGGCACTCTCACGGTCGCATTTGTAAAGTCAGATCAAAACCCTTTTCTAAAAATGTGCGTTTTATTAATATCTTGGTCAAGTTCGTAAATCAGCCAAATCCGACACATGGTTAAGAAACTAGAAGCTTTATACTAGAAAAAAACACTGTTTTTTCGATCCATTATAACGGCCGTTTAGATTCTAATATTTTTAAAAACTTCATAAATTTAGAATCTTTGAAACTTTTTTAAATCAGTTTCTTAAAAAAAAAAAGACCTCTGCAGTTGGAGGTTTCTGAGTGAGCGGCTCCAACAAAAAAGCTTGTAAAACGCAAAATGCGTTTGAATCAACCGGCACTCTCACGGTCGCATTTGTGGAACCAGATCAAAAAACCTTCCGTAAACATGTGTGTTTTATTAATATCTTGGACAAGTTCGTAAATCAGAAAAATCTGACACATGGTTAAATAACTAGAGGCTTTATACTAGAAAAAAAATTTGTTTTTTTAATCCGTTATAACGGCCGTTTGGATACTAATATTTTTAAAAACTTCATAAATTTAGAATCTGTGGAAACATTTTAATCCGTTTCTTATAAATATAAACCTCTGCAGTTAGAGGTTTTTGACTTGTTGGCTTCAACAAAAAAGTTTGCAACAATCCATAACTACAATTTCCAAAAACCTTATAACAGTCAATGAAAAAAAAATAAAAAGGTTTGAATAGAAGAAATTAATTTTTTTTCTTAGAAATAAACTATTTTGATATTTTGCATTAATTGGACGACAAAGCGCAGGGTTGTGTCATAAATTGTCACACACATGTTCTGTGGTAGATTTGATATTTGTTTGTTGCAAAATTGGATAGATATAGTTTTGCTTATATGTAACTAATTTTCTTTTTAAAATTTGTTCGATATCTGTTTTAAATTAGTTTGTTTCGTTTAAACTAATCTGATACATCAGATTCTACTGGCACACAAAACTGTCTGATCTCGAAATCTACCTATTTCTAGCGGATATACGTCCCGCTTGGACATTTTTTTGTTTTACTATTGAATTAAACTTAGTTTCGATTTTTCTTTGATTTAAACAAAAAAAATTTTTTTTGTTTTCTCTTGTAAATATGTATAATATGTATTATATTAGTTTTAAGTAGTAGTTTTAAGTTCAGCATTTAAATGCTATGTGATTTTTAAAAAAGGCCTTGAGCAAGCTCTTAATTAATTTCTTATCTTCAGTTCCTGAAAAAATAATTATTATTAGAAAACTGAAATACACAATTTATTCTTAACCTCAAAAATGTAAACATCTGACGACAGCCCGTTGTCGATGTAAATTTTATTCTTTTGCGTCACAAAAAAATAAAATATATATATTCTAAAAAATACTCTGTAAATATTACTTGATGTAACTTAAAGACTCAATGAATAATAATTGAATTGAATTGAATTGAAATTTATATTCACCATAACCGAAACGTCAAAATTTGGCTTGTTGTTAGCGTCATCAAATATGACAAAAGGCATATGAAATTATGACAGAAGGTACTACAATTTATGACAGAAGTTTTTTTAAGCGTCAAAATAATATTTTATTTTGAATAAAAATTCTATTAAATCGGTATTCATTGTGCAGATTGGATGTAATAATAATATCAGCAAATATTACTTCGGTCTGAAAGACCTAAGTATTACATTCATGAACCAAAAGTGAAATCTTACCCCCACTTTTTGGCATTTCTCGACGTTTTAGGTGACGTACCCATTGATTCTAAAAAAGCAAAACAAAAACTGTATGTCTGTCTGTCGGCTGGCCGGTCGGCCGTCTGTCATTACCTACGCTGCAGGGAAAACCGCTGAAGGGATTTCAAAAATTTCTTTTTCTAAAAATAGGTATATTCAAGGGACAGGTCTGAAAGGACGCTATGTTCGATAACTGTACCGGAAATGTGTCGAAAAAATCATTAAGTGTGTCAAAAACAGCAAATTTTCATATTTTTGGCTTATAAAACGTTCATTTTAAGTGATTACGAGTAGGAACATTGAATTTGGAGAAATCTGGATGGTAGGGATTATTATGTGAGATCAAAAACTAGATTATTGCATTATAAGTTTGTCAAAAAAATGTTGTCAAGTGTGTCAAAAGAAAGATTTTTATTTATTTTTTTACCCAATTTTTTGAAAAAAAAAATAAAATTAATTATTTATTTGAAATGAATTTTTATTATTATTATAGCGAATTATGGCATTATAAGTTTGTCAAAAAATAATGTAAAGTGTGTCAAAAAATGATTTTATTTATTTTTTTAGCCAATTTTTTGGAAAAAAATGTAGCTGTTTTTATGAAGTAAATTAAATGTAATCGAAAATGTAATTGGACATGGAAATTTTTTTATTTGTTATAGTTTTTGAAATATTTTGGAATTCTGAAAAAAGTTTGTATTTTTGATTTTGTAATAATTTTTGCAATATTTTTAGAATTTTGGAAAAAGTTTCAATTTTTGATTCTGTTAGAATTTTTGGAATATTTTTAGAATTTTGAAAAATTTTTGGAATTTTGAAAAAAGTTTCAATTTTTGATTTTGTAATGATTTTTCCAATATTTTTAGAATTTTGGAAAAGTTTGAATTTTTAAGAATTTTTGGAATATTATTGGAATTTTAATAGAAAAAGTTTAAATATTTGATTTTATTCTAATTTTTGAAATATTTTTGGAATTTTGAAAAAAGTTTGATTTTATTTAATTTATACAATATCTTTGGAATTTTGAAAGAAACATGAATTTGTGATTTTATAATATTTTCTCGAAACGCTAAATGGAGAGGTTTTTGAGTAGTTTGCTGAGTGTATCAACTTTTTTTTACTAAATTATATTAATTTATGATCTGTTATAATTTTCCTGCATCGTACTGATGTTTCGTGTTAGTTTTGTAATTAATTTCTAAACAGAGATGAAAAAATACTTGTACTTTAACAAAGAGTTATGTTTGATATACATCGCTGCCCAAAACTAAAAACCATGTCCTCATAAAAGTTTTTTGCCGAAAATTATATCAAAATCCTTAACCCAGACCGAAGTCTTGATATCTCAGAGCTGTGAGATTTCAGCCCCTCCATATTTTTATTTATATGTTATTATATTTCAAATTTTAATTATACATAATTGAATCGGTCATTTCAAAAACCTCATAAGTCACTCAATTAGAATTTTTCAGAAATCAATAAAAACTGTTTCATACACAAACAAATGAGTTTTAAAGGACTTTTTTATGTTTAATTTAGTATTTGAGTGGTGAAAAATTAAAATAGCGAATAACATTTACAATTTATTAATAGAAATAATGAAAAAAACCTGAAAAACAGTTCTTGACTTATGTTGTTTTAGCAAGAAATAGGGTTAGTGGTATAAAGTTTAACCAAAAAAATCGTAGTAATCATATTTTTTATTGCTTATTATTGAGAATTACACTTAAAAATAATCTTATTAACGTTTTACATGTATTAATTTGTCATGTTTTAATATCTTTATGGTACATAGTCATATTCTCCATCATTCTTAATTATGAGTTAATTCATATATAATAATATAATACGTATACAATTCATATATAATTCATATATAATACTAATCCTCGAAAAGAGGACGAGTGTCATGGGTCCGTACCTGCGGTTCCTTTCGTCCTACGCAGGAATGCTATCGCTATCGACTTACGTGGTTTTTACCCAGAATACGCATCTCCCTTAAAGGAACCATTTTCTGCAAAAAAAGCATGTTGGTAAAAAATGTGACTTAAGAGGTTTTTGAAATGACCGATTCAATTTTAAATTATTTATTTTTGTTCATGTGAAAAGTTTATATCGTGAGGCGCGTAGCGCCGATTTTTCAACATATTCAACATTTTCTGGTATTAATGTATTGGAAAGATGTATTGGAAAGAGAAGTGAAGTTTTCACGGTCTATATTCACAACGATGTGTTCTCGATGATTTACTAAAATTAATGGTTGTGGTCTTAAAAACGTGGTCTTATGTTTTGAAACTCGGAGAAAAATTTGCCTTTCCTGCTATTCCAAAAAGAATTCCTTTCGATAAGATTGTATGTGGTGTTGAAAAAAAATTCTAAATTGTGAAGCTCAATTTGATGATTTAACAAGGTCAAATTTACGTAATCGTTTTGTCAACATATTAACGAACTTTAAACATAAACACAACCATAAAAAATTGCTTACATATGAAGAATAAAAATTACTTCATGATTTAAAAGATACGAAAAATTTTCCGACTGTAAATGATGATATAATTGTATTAAAAGCTGATAAGGGAAATATCACAGTAGTTGTGAAAAAAGTGAATATGACTTTAAAATACAAAGATTGTTACAAGATGATACAACTTATTTGAAAATTGCTAAAGTACCAACTTCCAGTATTCAAAAACTTCTTAATAAAATGGTAATGACTTGGGAAACTGAAAAACGAATATCTGTACATGAAGGAAAGTGGTTGAGATCTTATTATGGTGTCCCGGCTACTTTATATGGTTTACCCAAAGTTCATAAGTCTGGTACTCTTCGTCCAATCGTGAGTTCTATTGGAACACCGCTTTACAATTTGTCATCGTTTTTGTCTAATATTTTAAATAAATTTGTGGGAAGAACTAACACGTTTATCAAAAATGCAGAAGATCTGAAAGAAAAATTATGTGAATATCAACTTGTTGATAACTACATTTTGATTTCTTTAGATGTCGTGTGTTTATTTACAAACGTTGACAGTAATCTTGTTGTTCACATTGTAAAACAAAACTGGATGGAAATTAAAAAATTGAAAAAACTTAAATTAACAACGTCACAATTTATCGAAGGATTAGAAATGGTTTTGAAAAATTGTGAATTCACTTATAATCAACAAGCATATAATCAAATTTTTGGTAGTCCAATGGGCTCACCTGTTAGTCCATCTTGTGCTTATTTGATAATGGCATATGTTGAAGAAACTGTTTTAAATGATATGAACTTCAAACCACCCTTTTTCTTTAGGTATGTGGATGACATTTTAACTGCTTGTCCCAAAAACAAAGTACAAGAATTTCTCAATAAATTTAAGAATTTTAACAACAATATCCAGTTCACGCTTGAAACAGAAATTGATTGCTGTCTACCATTTTTAGATCTGATGAAACATCGGCCAAGTAATAGAAAATTAATAACTGATTGGTTCCATAAAAAAACATGGTCTGGTAGATATTTGAACTTTGATTCATCTCTCTCTCTCTCTCTGGCGTTTACATCCCATGGAGGGATTTTGCCGTCTGTGCCACCAGCTTCCAATCATCTCGTTCCATAACCAGTTGACCCCAGTTTCGACATCCTATATCACGAAGGTCTTGGATGATGTCATCACGCCAGCGTTGTCTAGGTCTTTCTCTTCGACGAACACCAGCTGGTTGTTGTTGGGACGATTTTTTTATAATTCTATCCAATGGAGCCCTTTCTACATGACCAAACCATCTAATCCGGTTGGATTTAATGAATCCGATTACATCGCAGCCTCCAAGAAGCTGTCTGATTTCATGATTCATTCGGATTCTATACTGATTTTCAGCAACTTTACATGGACCATAAATTGTTCGAATGACTTTCCTCTCGAATGTTGATAAAATTCTACAATCGAAGGAAGTCAGTGTCCAGCTTTCACTTCCAAATGTAAGCACAGGTCGAATTAATGCTTTGTAAACTGTGAGTTAACACGACCGCGAAAGATGTTTGGATCGCAGAAGTTTTGAGAATGCGTAGAAAACTCTGTATGCGGCAGAGACACGGGCTTTGATATCTGCCTGCATGTCATTTGACGATGTTATTACAGACCCGAGGTATTTGAAGTTTTGAATGAGAGCTGTTTTCCATTCAGCAGGTAGTTCTTCTTGGTCCCAGATTGCAAGAATCAGATCGTATATACGTGAGACCAGAGCTGCTCCTCCATTTTTCAGAAGTTCTGCGGGAATTCCATCGAAACTTGGTGATTTGCCTTTTTCAGTTTTTTAATGGCAGCTTCCACTTCTTCTATTGCTGGATAAGGGACAAAAACCTCTTCAGTTGATGGAGCAATTGCTCGAATAGGATGAACTTCATTCGTCCTATTCAGTAGGTCTTGAAAGTGGGATCGCCACACTGCCAGCACATCACGTTCACTTGTTGTAAGTTCATTATTTTCATTTTTGATGGCTGTAGATCTTGGGTGGAAATCTTTTGTCAGATGCCGTGCATTGGCAAAGCACTCTTTTGAATTTCCGTTGGCCGCATGTTGGTTGATGTCTTCGATGCAGCTCTTCATGTGTTCGCGTTTCTTTTTACGTAGAAGTTTTGCTAAGGCTTTCCTGGTGCATAGATAATCAGCTTGGGAGCTTCGGGTGTTCCCTGTTAACCACTTCTCTCGCAGTTTTTGTTTGTGCTCAACGGATTGGCGGCACTCGTCGTCAAACCATTCGTTGTGTGATTTCGGTGGTCGTTTTTTGATTGTAGTTTGTGCTGCGGCTATAATGGTTGATTGAAGCGTTTGCCATTCTTCTTGTATGTTTAATGGCATCTCAGAATAGATGTCATGCTCTTCTATGTTTTGTGTTATTATTTCCTGGTATCTATTCAGCGTTTCCGGATGTTTAAATGCTTCGACATTCCAGCGTACGGTTTTTTTTGCTTGTCTGTTAAATGTAGATGATAATTTGCACTTGTACTTAAAGATGACAAGCATATGATCGGTGTCCATATCAGCCGTTCTGTATGATCGAACGTCAGTTATACTTGTACAGTGTCTCTTAGAGATCATGACGTGATCGATTTGATTTTCCGTTCTTCCGTCATTTGATTTCCACGTTGCCTTGTGAGGGAAGAAAGTGCTGGAAATTACTAGATCATACATCATAGCCAGCTCGGTTGCGCGAAAACCGTTATTGTTGCTGGTATGATGCAAGCTGTTAGGGCCGATATGTGTTTTAAGTTCTGCAATCCTACCGATTGAGCATTAAAGTCACCTACCACGATTTTTATATCGTGCCGCGGGATGTTATTGATGACTTCTTCGAGTTCTAGGAAGAACAGTTCTTTAATATCATCTGCTTTATCTTCAGTAGGTGCATGAACATTGACGATCGTTGCATTGAATTTTTGCGTGCGGATTCTCAGTGTGCATAACCGCATATTAATTGGGCAGAAGTCGATAACATGCTGATTCACGCGACGGTGTATAAGAAAGCCAACTCCAAATTCTCCTCCGTTTTAATGACCGCAATAATACAGAGTGTATCCTTTCGCTGTTTCATGGATTCCACTGCCTGGCCATCTTAGTTCTTGTAATGCCACTATATCCAGTGTGTAGCTCTCGACTTGTTGAGTGAGTTTTAGGAGATCTCTTGGTCTTCTGAGGCTTAGCACGTTCCAGGTTCCTATTTTTAAATCGTAGTCCGGGTACAGTTTCCGAGGTCGTTCCAATAATGATTCCGAGATATTCCGAGGCCTGTTTACAGAATTCACGACAATAATTTTTTTACGGAAACGGGGTGTTAGCCCTTCGCCCAACCCAAGTTTTCGTGAATGGGTTCGTTCTGCATCTTAAGGTCACCAGAAACAACCTTTTTACACGTTTATATAGCTAGCCGCTTGATCCATCACAGACGCCCACTGCAAGCCGCCCCTAACATGGAGAACAGACGATTTCTACACATTTATATAGCGAGCCGCTTGATCCAAGACAGACGCCTGCTCCAAGCCGCCCCTAACATGGAGAACAGACGCTTGAGTTGCATTGGTTTTATGGCGCCAATGACTCGCCATGGTGCAGAATCATTGAGTATAAGCAGTATTTACTCTGCCCCTCTCAACTACACCAACCTAATTCTGTTAGCGTTACCCAGGTAGCACAAATTTATCGTAATGAAAACACTGTCTTGGAAAAATAAACATTGAAGAATAACAACAAAATTTACATGACTATACCTCATGTCAAAAGTCTTTTCGAACAAATAAAACACTTGTTAAAAAACTTTAACTTTGAAGTTGTAAGAACAGCTCATAATAGTTTATATAATACTATTTTTTCAAAACTAAAAGATAAAATACCAATGAATATTGAATCCGATTTAGTGTATCAAGCCGATTGTGGATGTGGTAAATCTTACATAGGTCATAGGCCAAACACAATAATATCTAGGAAAACGTATCTAAACGACATCTAAACGACACAAAAAACAAAATAATGAAAATATCAGTGCATTATCCAGCCATAAGAAAAGCTGCAGTACAGATCTACCCCTTCAAAATTTTAAAATTTTGGATAAGGAAAAAAATTTAAACAAACAAAGAATTTTGGAAATGATTCGCATCAAACAAAATAAATATGGAGGGATGAAATTTCACAGCTCTGAGATATCAAGACTTCGGTCTGGGTTAAGGATTTTGATATAGTTTTCGGCAAAAAACTTTTATGATGACATGGTTTTTAGTTTTGGGCAGCGATGTTTATCAAACATAACTCTTTGTTATAGTACTAGTATTTTTTATATCTGTTTAAAAATTTATTACAAAACTAACACGAAACATCAATACGTTGCCGGAAAATCATAATCAAAATTCCAAAAATATTGTTAAATTAAATAAAATCAAACTTTTTCAAAATTCCAAAAATATTCCAAAAATTAGAATAAAATCAAATATTTAAATTTTTTCAAAATTCCAATAATATTTCAGAAATTCTTAAAAATTTAAACTTTTTCCATAATTCTAAGAATATTGCAAAAATTATTACAAAATCAAAAATTGAAAATTTTTTCAAAATTCCAAAAATTATAATAATATCAAAAATTAAAAATTTTTCAAAATTCTAAAAATATTCCAAAAATTCTTACAAAATCAAAAATTAAAACTTTTGCCGAAATTCTAAAAATATTGCAAAAATTATTACAAAATCAAAAATACAAACTTTTTCAAAATTCCAAAAATATTTCAAAAACTATAACAAATTCAAAAATTTGCATGTCCAATTTCATTTTAAATTACATTTACGTCATAAAAACAGCTAAATTTTTTCCAAAAAATTGGCTAAAAATAAATTAAATCGTTTTTTGACACACTTGACATTATTTTTTGACAAACTTATAATGCCATAATTCTCTATAATAATAATAAAATATTATGTCATACAAACTATTAATTTTATGTTTTTCTAAAAAAATTGGGTAAAAAATAAATAAAAACCTTTCTTTTGACACACTTGACAACATTGTTTCACAAACTTATAATGCCATAATTCTCAATAATAATAATAAAATTTCATTTCAAAGAAACAATTTTATGTTTTTCCAAAAAATTGGGTAAAAAAATAAATAAAAATCTTTTGACACACTTGACAACATTTTCTTGACAAATTTATAATGCCATAGTTCTCAATAATAATAATAAAACTTCATTTCAAACAAACAATTAATTTTATTTTTTTTTCCAAAAAATTGGGTAAAAAAATAAATAAATTTCTTTTGACACACATGACAACATTTTTTTGACAAACTTAGAATGCAAAAATCTAGTTTTTGATCTCACATACCAATTCCGACCATCAAGATTTCTCCAAATTTAATGTTCCTACTCGTAATCACTTAAAATGAACGTTTTTTAAGCCAAAAATATGAAAATTTGCTATTTTTGACACACAATGATTTTTTTGACACACTTCCGGTACAGTAATCGAACACAGCGTCCTTTCGGACCTGTCCCTTGTGAATACTGCATACAAAGTGTTTTAGTTTTAAATATTTCTAAGAATTCACACTTTTTGATTAAAATTTACAAACCAAAAATATTATTTTCAATTGTTTCATCGAAATACAATTGCATAGCTTTTCTTCTACCTTTACCTATTTGTGTATAAGAACTTTTAATATGTTTTAAAATGATTAAACAGCGACTTACCTCTAAGGGAATCATAATAAAGGCAACCATTAAATCCGCTACTGCTAAATGGCATAACATAAGGCTAACCCGTGATCGCCGGTGACGACGGGAACGAAACAGTGTTATTACAACTGATAAATTACCAGCAGCAGCAATCACAAATAAAACGCAATAAACGATAATGACAGGAAAAGTTGATTCGGTGTATCCTAAAATGAAAAAAAAATATTTATAAACAAAAACTTACAGTAAGAGCCACTGCATTTACTTCTATTGTTTTTCAAGATTATAGTAAAGAAAAAACTTTTCATTAAAAATTAGTGAAATCTGGTGACATAAGAGAAAATGAACAGGTTAGACGTGTCCATCGTACCAGTATACAAGCTTTAACTAAAATAGTTCTACAAAATCCATATAAGTGGTATCAATATGTTCGTAATTTACAAAAACTTTTTCACTCGTTTTCAGATAAGGATATTGTGTATTTATAGTATATATATATAATATATATATATATATATATATATATATATATATATATATATATATATATATATATATATATATATATATATATATATATATATATATATATATATATATATATATATATATATATATATATATATATATATATATATATATATATATATATATATATATATATATATATATATATATATATATATATATATATATATATATATATATATATATATATATATATATTGAAAGAGATAATTAATTTCCTTAACCTCACTATTTGTGATTTTCGAAAGTTAGTAGGTATATTCCATACTATCCTAGGTCACGTGTGCAGTTATTATTGAATGCTGCCAATCAATATGAAATCAATTTTACGACATAAATGTCAAGTAAATTAGTGAATCGTATGAATTTTTCAATTCGAAATCAGTTTTTGGGTTTATCTGAATAAACCTTATAGTTATTTGTTAATTAAAACAACTTTTATCTCTGAACGTGTTTCGGTTCGGATTCGAACTTAGAACCTCATCAGTACCAACTAAGTTTGAATCTTTTGGTAGACACGCTGTCAACTGCCCCTCGGCGTCGACATTTAGAAACATTTTTAATTACGATGTTGTAATTTCTTTTTTCTTAGTGAAAAACTTTTTTGTCATACTTCACTGGCTACAGAGTTAGTATTTTTATTATATAGATTTTATACGTCTTAAACCCGACAAGGTAGGAATTTTTATTGAAAGAGATAATTAATTTCCTTAACCTCACTATTTGTGATTTTCGAAAGTTAGTAGGTATATTCCATACTATCCTAGGTCACGTGTGCAGTTATTATTGAATGCTGCCAATCAATATGAAATCAATTTTACGACATAAATGTCAAGTAAATTAGTGAATCGTATGAATTTTTCAATTCGAAATCAGTTTTTGGGTTTATCTGAATAAACCTTATAGTTATTTGTTAATAAAAACAACTTTTATCTCTGAACGTGTTTCGGTTCGGATTCGAACTTAGAACCTCATCAGTACCAACTAAGTTTGAATCTTTTGGTAGACACGCTGTCAACTGCCCCTCGGCGTCGACATTTAGAAACATTTTTAATTACGATGTTGTAATTTCTTTTTTCTTAGTGAAAAACTTTTTTGTCATACTTCACTGGCTACAGAGTTAGTATTTTTATTATATAGATTTTATACGTCTTAAACCCGACAAGGTAGGAATTTTTATTGAAAGAGATAATTAATTTCCTTAACCTCACTATTTGTGATTTTCGAAAGTTAGTAGGTATATTCCATACTATCCTAGGTCACGTGTGCAGTTATTATTGAATGCTGCCAATCAATATGAAATCAATTTTACGACATAAATGTCAAGTAAATTAGTGAATCGTATGAATTTTTCAATTCGAAATCAGTTTTTGGGTTTATCTGAATAAACCTTATAGTTATTTGTTAATAAAAACAACTTTTATCTCTGAACGTGTTTCGGTTCGGATTCGAACTTAGAACCTCATCAGTACCAACTAAGTTTGAATCTTTTGGTAGACACGCTGTCAACTGCCCCTCGGCGTCGACATTTAGAAACATTTTTAATTACGATGTTGTAATTTCTTTTTTCTTAGTGAAAAACTTTTTTGTCATACTTCACTGGCTACAGAGTTAGTATTTTTATTATATAGATTTTATACGTCTTAAACCCGACAAGGTAGGAATTTTTATTGAAAGAGATAATTAATTTCCTTAACCTCACTATTTGTGATTTTCGAAAGTTAGTAGGTATATTCCATACTATCCTAGGTCACGTGTGCAGTTATTATTGAATGCTGCCAATCAATATGAAATCAATTTTACGACATAAATGTCAAGTAAATTAGTGAATCGTATGAATTTTTCAATTCGAAATCAGTTTTTGGGTTTATCTGAATAAACCTTATAGTTATTTGTTAATAAAAACAACTTTTCTACCAAAAGATTCAAACTTAGTTGGTACTGATGAGGTTCTAAGTTCGAATCCGAACCGAAACACGTTAAGAGATAAAAGTTGTTTTTATTAACAAATAACTATAAGGTTTATTCAGATAAACCCAAAAACTGATTTCGAATTGAAAAATTCATACGATTCACTAATTTACTTGACATTTATGTCGTAAAATTGATTTCATATTGATTGGCAGCATTCAATAATAACTGCACACGTGACCTAGGATAGTATGGAATATACCTACTAACTTTCGAAAATCACAAATAGTGAGGTTAAGGAAATTAATTATCTCTTTCAATAAAAATTCCTACCTTGTCGGGTTTAAGACGTATAAAATCTATATAATAAAAATACTAACTCTGTAGCCAGTGAAGTATGACAAAAAAGTTTTTCACTAAGAAAAAAGAAATTACAACATCGTAATTAAAAATGTTTCTAAATGTCGACGCCGAGGGGCAGTTGACAGCGTGTCTACCAAAAGATTCAAACTTAGTTGGTACTGATGAGGTTCTAAGTTCGAATCCGAACCGAAACACGTTCAGAGATAAAAGTTGTTTTTATTAACAAATAACTATAAGGTTTATTCAGATAAACCCAAAAACTGATTTCGAATTAAAAATTCATACGATTCACTAATTTACTTGACATTTATGTCGTAAAATTGATTTCATATTGATTGGCAGCATTCAATAATAACTGCACACGTGACCTAGGATAGTATGGAATATACCTACTAACTTTCGAAAATCACAAATAGTGAGGTTAAGGAAATTAATTATCTCTTTCAATAAAAATTCCTACCTTGTCGGGTTTAAGACGTATAAAATCTATATAATAAAAATACTAACTCTGTAGCCAGTGAAGTATGACAAAAAAGTTTTTCACTAAGAAAAAAGAAATTACAACATCGTAATTAAAAATGTTTCTAAATGTCGACGCCGAGGGGCAGTTGACAGCGTGTCTACCAAAAGATTCAAACTTAGTTGGTACTGATGAGGTTCTAAGTTCGAATCCGAACCGAAACACGTTCAGAGATAAAAGTTGTTTTTATTAACAAATAACTATAAGGTTTATTCAGATAAACCCAAAAACTGATTTCGAATTGAAAAATTCATACGATTCACTAATTTACTTGACATTTATGTCGTAAAATTGATTTCATATTGATTGGCAGCATTCAATAATAACTGCACACGTGACCTAGGATAGTATGGAATATACCTACTAACTTTCGAAAATCACAAATAGTGAGGTTAAGGAAATTAATTATCTCTTTCAATAAAAATTCCTACCTTGTCGGGTTTAAGACGTATAAAATCTATATAATAAATATATATATATATATATATATATATATATATATATATATATATATATATATATATATATATATATATATATATATATATATATATATATATATATATATATGTATATATATATATATATATATATATATATATATATATATATATATATATATATATATATATATATATATATACAGAGCCGGGACGAGGCTTAATTACGCCCTAGGCAAAAATAAGATTTGACGCCCCTACCCTCCTCTCCCCTCTACAGAGCTGGTTTGTTTTAAACAGTGTTTAAATGTTCAAAACAAATTGGTTTGTATTCCAAAAAAACAATGTTTTAAACATACAAATTTAAATATAGCAATGTTACTTATTTGTTTTTTAATTGAACTGTTGCATAATGTGGAATTTTATCGTTTTTAATACATTTACAACTAATACGCCATTAAAATTTTGAAAGTTTTTAAAAGGAATCACATGTCAAAACATTTGTACAAAAGTGCTGGCGGATCTGGTATTCGATTGCCGACAAACGCAATTCGTTTAATTTCTAAATAAAAAGTGACAAATATGTGTCATTACTGTGAATCAAAAAGAACGCGGTGCGAGATTTGTAAAATTAGGTTACATATTTCATCTCATTGTTGATTGACTTGACGTAATGTTTTCCATTACATTAATTTTTTAATAAAAAATGTTGTGTTTAAGAATTTACAATATGTGTCACAACAATACATAAATGCTTTTTAAGACGTAGGTTCATCAACTACATGTACTCTAAGATGTTGACGAACACTTTCTTTAAACTTTTGGGGATTGGACGCCCCCGAAGTCCGGCAAAGCATTCCGTTTGTACGATATACGGACAAAGGAATCTCTCAGAATTCTGTCACTATGACAGAGAGTGACCTCAATAGTTTGACTGTTTGCACAAACCGATTGACGTGTATAACAGGAAAAAGAATATGATTGAGGAAGAACATGATGGATTCGATTTCAAATATTAAAATTTTTACCAGATACTTAACATGTACTTGATAAAAAAGACAAAAATTTTAAAACCAGTCGCAAATGCTTGGGAAGCAAATGAATGCAGTATTAGCCAATAAGTAATTTGGAAACAGTAACGACATGATTTGGATTTTTTGGTCATTTTGGCAGCCCTGTGAATAAGTACGAATTTGGAAACAGTTACAACATGATTTGGATTTATTTGGACTTGTGATCAGTTTTACAAAAAGAAAAAAAAAATCGTTACGTTATATGCGTTTCGTTTTTATGCATTATATTTATTTTTGCGGTACGTTATTTCGTTGTGGAACAGACAAATATTTTTTCTTTTTTAAGTGTTTCGGTTGGAATTCGAACTCGTAACTTCATCAGTGCCAGAGTGAGCTCAAATCTATTCATTTCGCTACCAATGCGATGATATTTTGAAGTTGAGACTTCATCATCACTCTATTTACTTAAGTTGAATTCTCAATTGTCATTAGACTCCTATTTTCCGGAAATATTTTAACATTATTTTTGGGATTAAATCTCTAGACATCACTATTGTGTGAATTAATATTAGGTGTAATATTTCTATATTATAGGCCACATTTTAAGTCACGTGTATAGTCATTATTGATTGCTTCCAATCAATGTGAAATCAATAAGCGACACTTGGTCAATTATTTCATATATTGGCTTGCATATTATACAACATTTTGGGGAATTTTAATTATTCGGGATTTTTGTGAGCAATTAAACTCAAGGGAAGTAATTTGAATTTTTCATTTCAAATGTATGGTTGGGAATATCTCTGTTTTTCTTTTTTACGTGTTTTTTGTTGGGATTCGAACTCGTAACCTCATCAGAGTGAGATCAAATCAAAAATTTACAAAACGCTTAATCTTTTGCCAAAAATATCAAAAAAAATTTTAGAACTACCAAAATCTTTAGTTAAACCGTGCACATACATTTAAAAAGAGCAGATATGTCGGATTTTATATAATCGATATTTGCAAAATTGTTCAAAAAACGAAATAAAATATTTACGTTATCGTTACGTTTTACGTTATAGTCACCAGATGAATTTTTAAAAGTAATTATTATTAACAACGCTACTTAAGTTCGTTATTTCATTTTTACTTTACGAGTAACGTTTTGCAACGCTTGTGATGCAAAAACCCATTTCCACGCGTTTAGGCAGCATTTATGACATCGTTACATTACGTTGCTGTGTAACTATATCCAAATGCACTTTTTAATGAAAATTTCATTGTTTTAGAAAATAAAGAAAATGAATCGGCATCACTTTCGTCGAAGAAATTTGCCACTAAAATTTTCCACATTTTATAAATTATGTACCAAATTAACTCTGTTCTATGCAACATTTTCTATGAATGATTTTTGTGAAAAATTATCTGACGCTAAGCGAGTGACCACTGCCCCTTGTTTAGATTCCAATTTATTTGGACTAAAAAGTGAAATAAAGTAATTTGTATGTCGAAATCAATCTCAACGTCATGTCAGTAGGAATTGAGCGCGTCTTTTATAAATTTGACTTGGTACATAAGAAACTCCTAATTCAATTTTATACGAACTACTAGATTTTATTAATCAACCGTTTGAAATATGTACCTATGAAACCGACGGTTTTGAGTTTTTTTAAATGCAAATATATATTTTAAATTGAAATAAAAATATATTGCTTTCATATTCAAAATCTTGTTGTTTTCAATCTTTTGTTAAAGATTATACTGTTTCACTCAACCAATATTCTTATGAGGATGATATGAATATTGTAATCCGTAATTTGTAATCGTCAAAAACTTTATTTCTTTATTTAATCAAATTTTTTACATGCATCAGGTCGTTCAGGACTCAGGTTAAACATAGGTCACAGATTTTTTATCATAATTAAAATTTCTGAAGTTTATATTAGCCAATAAAAACAAAAATGTCATTAGATTGAGCGATAAATTATTCTTTGGCATCTTGCATGGGACAAATATTTGAGAATATTCAAGAAATTTAGAGAAGCTTAAAAAAGATTCTTAACAATCGTCGCAAAATCTTGAGAATCTTACCGAATTTCTTGAGAATTTCAAAAAATCTTGAGTACATTTGGACATACAGAGTTTCTTCAGATAATCTAGGGAATCATGAGAATCTTGTAAATATGAAGAGAACCTTAGAAATCTTTAGGGAACCTTTAAATAATCTTACAATATTTAGGATACCTATTTTCTTTGTGATTTTCCACTCCAATTAGGTATTTTAACTTAAAACAAAAAAAACGAATCTCCGTAGTATAAAATATATTAAATACAAAAAATGTGTTCTCAATTTCTGCGCCCTTCAAATAAAACGCCCTAGGCGAGTGCCTAGTTTGCCTACCCCTCGTCCCGGCTCTGTATATATTGTGCAATAGCGATAGTTATTGAGCACGACCAGTGAAAATAACTTCGTCTATTACTATACATTAAGATTCATAACCTTGAGATTCAATCGTCATTTAAAAATCGTAGAACCATTACTATGTATTGATTTTAGACATGGAGCCTAGTTTTGGCAAAATCTTTCCATTAAAATTGACCCCAGGTTTGTAAGTTACGCCGTTCCCAAGATAATAGTTTTCCATATAAAAATTCCCAAAATTGGTTAAAATTTTGAATTTTAAACAAAACAGACCGTAACGGGATAAATTGAACAAAAAAAAAACTCAGAGACGAACTATAAAGAATTATTTATTATATTTTTA
Organism: Diogma glabrata; assembly: GCA_963693315.1. Lineage (NCBI taxonomy): Eukaryota > Metazoa > Arthropoda > Insecta > Diptera > Cylindrotomidae > Diogma > Diogma glabrata. Next base: position 138,281,019 of record OY856188.1, on the reverse strand, counting down.
CAATACAAAAAAAGGACTCCATGATGAATCGAAAGTACTTACATATTTTTGTTTTATCTATCGCACATTTGGAATATGAGTGTGGTAGTAATAAATAGAAAAATTATTTTAAATACTTGTGAAATATGAATGGAAATATTTATGCATTTATTGTAGTATATTTTGTTTTAGGTTTAAGAAAAAATTAATGAATGATGTTTTTTAAATTTACAAATAAAGGATATGTATTTGTAATTTGTAAAGATATGTATTTTGATTTATGGTTTGAATGAAAATATCATAGACATTTGACTCTTGATTTAATAAAAAACGCTTGATACTTTTCATATCATTTCATCCATGATTATTGTTTGAAATATTATGGTATTGAAACTGCAGAAGTGTTATGAGATAATTAAATCTGTAAGGATTGTAATGTAACAGAACATAGAATCATAAAAAAAGTGTAACAATCAATACATTTTGATATATGTATAATAAAAACTGAGTAAAACAATCATACATTTGTAAGGTTTATTTTTAAAGCTTTATCTAATTTTAAATAGCTTTCTGTAGAAGCCTTTCAAACTGTTAGTTTGGATAAAATATGTTGTAGGTGAATGACTATAGTCAAGCGAAAATCAGTGGAGCTGATATGGAAAATATATGTTCGTACAAATAAATCGTTTAAATTTTCTTAGCTCATTTACGTATATTCTTAATCTTAAAAAAATCAAAAATGTACAATGTTAATAACAAGAACCAAGAATCAAAAATATCATTCGATATTTTCATAACATATTCAATAAAATTAAAATTATATATCTTAATTGAAAATCCAAAAGGTATTTTCAATTTGAGTTTTATCAAATTGTATGTATCATTGTACCATAACGGCACAAAAAGATCAACATGTAAAGTTTTTCGATATCATGGAACTCTGAAAAATTATTATTAATTTTATTTATTTATCAAATGAAGCCTCTTATAATTTTCCAGAAATATTAAAAGACTTATAGAATGAAATCAAATGTTTTAAGTATCAAAACGTAAAAACTGAATTTTTAGAAAACATTCCCAAGGGAAGTAAACCCAGTGCTTTATGACAAATGTCCCCAAATATAAGTGGTTCTATGGATGATTGCTTCCCATAGTTTAGTTGATACTGTGATGTTGAATCCAATTGAGTTGCGTCAATGCGGCGAAATTAAATTTAATGACAGGACGACCTTGATGAAATGACATTATCGTTGATAAGCCAACAATTACAAATTCAGGATTCAAAGAATTATATTTTAGAGACTCTACAGCAGCTATTCGTAGATCTGGGAATTGTCTGGTAATTGCATTAAATTGCGCTGCAGCCATAGCGCATGTGTTGATAAAACGGTTAAAACCTCCTTCAACTAATCAACTATTTGTAATGTTCCATTTCCAGCATTTCTAACGCATTCAGCTTTTATTTGCTTTTTTATTAGAAGTTCACTCTTTTCTTCTACGCTAAATGACATAAATCGTTTTTATAAAAAGTTGATTAGATTCATGAGTTATGAAATAAATTTGCCAACAGGCAAATCAATGAAATATACCATTCATATATGGACCCTCTATTCAATAAATAAACATTTGTTCTTACATGGCGTTGTTTTTTTTAAATCTTATTTCATATATTTAATTCATTGCAGATAGATAAATAAAACAATTAAATTAATCATAAAAACAAAAGAGAAAATAATGTGTGACATGTGACATGCCAAAACCACAAGAAAAGTACATGAAAATCAAGATGGTGAACTGGATTTAATTAAAGGCGCATTCACCATTTCGATCGTTCGGTCGATCGCCACAATTTACATTGTTCCGTTCATCGCAACTATGCATCTTAACAATCACACAATTTGTTTGGAGTAAGAGTTTTCCAATTCGAATGCTGACTAACATACACCATTTTATGGTTTTTTATCCTAGTCGAGAAAAGTGAAAAAGAGCTCGGGCCCGAAAAGTTTTCTGTTTGCTTAAATTTAATAAAATTTAATAGTTCGATCCTACCGAGCCAAAATAACGAGATGCCTAAAATATTGAGTGAATTATCATGAAAAAAATAGTGAAATAAAACGGAAAAAACACTTTAAAAAGTAAAAAATTGCACGACCATAATATTATGCACAAAACTTATAAGCAGCTTGCTTGGTAATTAAAAATTAATTAAATCAAAACAAATCTTTTGATCCAAATAGTCAAAAACATTATAACATATATTGAATTTGAAACATTTGTTTTAATAAACAAAACCTTAATAATTCTCTTTTAATAAAAAATTAACTAAGTATGTATTGAAAAATAAATAATTTAAGAAACATAATAAATATAAATATCAATGCAAAAAAATAATATATGAATAAACGTTAAAAAATTATATTTAACTATTCATTTCATTTCTTCACAAATAACTGAAATCAATTGGTTCACGACCGAATTTATTAATCTCAATCATTACTTTATCCCATAAACTGTTTTATGAATATATGTTTATGAATTAAATTAATAATAAAACAAAACTGTAAATAGAAAAAATGATTTTCTCTTCACATCTAATTTTTTAACCCATAATTAATTTAAATTTAACTGGGACCTATATTTGTCACGCTAATGTCTACTTCTAAATAGTATGAATTTTTGTTATATCTGGTCGTCGCGGGTATGCTTTTATCTCTCTCAACTATGAAGAATTAGAGAAATTAGACAGAATAAATACGATGCTTAAAGCCGTCAACACTAACATTTTCTAAAACAATTTTTTCAAACATAGTTCAGAGAGAAAAAAACATGCCCGCGACGACCAGATATAACAAAAATTCATACTATTTAGAAGTAGACATTAGCGTGACAAATATAGGCCCCAGTTAAATTTAAATTAATTATGGGTTAAACAATTAGATGTGAAGAGAAAATCATTTTTTCTATTTACAGTTTTGTTTTATTATTAATTTAATTCATAAACATATATTCATAAAACAGTTTATGGGATAAAGTAATGATTGAGATTAATAAATTCGGTCGTGAACCAATTGATTTCAGTTATTTGTGAAGAAATGAAATGAATAGTTAAATATAATTTTTTAACGTTTATTCATATATTATTTTTTTGCATTGATATTTATATTTATTATGTTTCTTAAATTATTTATTTTTCAATACATACTTAGTTAATTTTTTATTAAAAGAGAATTATTAAGGTTTTGTTTATTAAAACAAATGTTTCAAATTCAATATATGTTATAATGTTTTTGACTATTATATATATACATATATATATAAACTATTTTTTTTTGTTTTTTCGTCTCCGCTTATCATATTTAGTTGTTTGGCACAAAAATTTTTCGGAAATTACGAGATGAAGCCCAGTGCAATTTTTATAAGAAATCTACCTAAAAACGTAAGACTAACCTTCTTTCTAGCGGCAGTAAAGTTCAATTTTACAGCCGTTTGCCGAAAAATATGTTCATGTACATTTTCTTAAGAAGAACACAACTGTAAAATATAGAGGGGCTGAAATCTGACAGCTCTGAGATATCAAGACCTCGGTGGTACAAGTGGTACAAGAATTGGTGGTACAAGAATTTGTATATAGTTTTCGGCAAAAAACTTTTATGAGGACATGGTTTTTAGTTTTGGGCAGCGATGTATATCAAACATAGCTCTTTGTTAAAGTACAAGTATTTTTTATCTCTGTTTAAAAATTAATTACAAAACTAACACGAAACATCAATCAATACGTTGCCGGAAAATTATAATCAAAATTCCAAAAATATTGTTAAATTAAATAAAATCAAACTTTTATCAAAATTCCAAAAATATTCCAAAAATTAGAATAAAATCAAATATTTAAACTTTTCCTAAATGCCAATAATATTCCAAAAATTCTTAAAAATTTAAACTTTTCCTTTTCTATTCTAAAAATATTGCAAAAATTATCACAAAATCAAAAATTAAAACTTTTTTCAAAATTCCAAAAATTATAATAATATCAAAAATATAAAATTTTTCACAATTCCAAAAATATTCCAAAAATTCTTACAAAATCAAAAAATGAAACTTTTTTCAAAATTCTAAATATATATATTTTTTTTTTTTTTTTTTTTAATAAAATGTGTTGTGTAATAGGGTTTAGAATATGTGTCACAACAACACATAAATACCTTTTAAGACCTAGGTCTAGACCTGGGTCCCACAACAACTGGCGTTCTGAGGTGTAGATTAACGCTTTTTTTAAACATCTGTGGGTTGAAGCCACCTGAGACTAAGTGTTCCGGCAAACTATTCCATTTGTACGCAGTTCGGACAAAGAAGTCTCTCTGCGATCTGCCAGTATGACAGCGCGGGATCTTTACCGTTTCACTGGTTGCGGCAGCCGATTGCCGAGTGGAACGGGGGTAAGAATAAGTTTGAGGCATGATGCCGCTGATTTCATCTGAGCACTGCTGATGACGATATTTGTAAAAAACAACGAGGTCAGCAACAGTGCGACGATGTTGTAGGGAATCAAGTTTTGATGTCAAAGTTCGATCACCTACAATTCGTATAGCTCGCTTTTGAACAGAGTCCAAGAGGGCCAAGATGGAAACAGAGGCAGCACCCCAAACTTGACAGCAGTACTCCATACAGGGACGAATATAGGACTTATAAACATGGAGCAATTGGTATGGAGTGAAAATTTTTTTGCATCTATTTAGGAGGCCGAGTTTTTTAGACGCGCTTTTTGCCATCGCCATTACATGATCGTTCCAGAGTAGGTCATTTGAAACTGTGACACCCAATAAACGAATGTTTTTACATTCACCTATTGGTTCATCACACATACTAAATAAAATATCTTTGGGGAACTCGGTCTTTAATCTGGAAACAATCAACAGCTGTGTTTTGGTGGAGTTGAAATTGACAAGGTTTTGGTCACCCCAGTCGGCGACTTTATTCAGGTCTTTGTTCACGTTTATGGCAGCGTCTCTCCGGGCAGGATTAATTCGTTCGTGCATTTTACCTTTTGAAGGAAGGGGCTCGAACGACTTGTGCAGAGTACTATCATCTGCAAAACTATTTATTGGGTTGCTGGTGATTTTCAACAATTCGTTGATATAAATCAAAAATAGGGTTGGGGACAATACTGAGCCTTGGGGTACACCAGCGTTAATTAGTTTAGACTCAGAAGAATATCCGTCTAAGGTTACCGAAATGTATCGGTCGGATAGAAAATTTTGAATCAGCTTCACAACATTGGGATGAAAACCATACGCAACGAGCTTGTTGATTAAGTTGGCATGCCAGACTCGATCGAATGCCTTGGAGATGTCTAAAGCGATAACGTATGTTTCACCACCTTTATCAAGTATGCTGTTCCAACAATGCGCTACATAGTTTAATAGATCGGTAGTTGATCTTTTGTTTCGAAAACCGTATTGGCTGTCGGATATTAAATGATTTTCTTCCAGAAATTTTGAAATATGTGTATTAATATAATGCTCATAGACTTTGGATAGGACCGATAGTAAAGCTATTGGCCTATAATTTGAGATATCGGATTTTGGTCCCTTTTTGGGGACGGGCTGGACATTTGCCAACTTCCAGCACGAGGGAAATATACCAGATTTGAAGGATTGGTAGAATATTTTAGTTAAAGTTGGTGCAAGTTCTTTGGAAAAGGTTTTTAAAATAATGGGTGGAATATTGTCCATTCCTGATGCTTTGTTGATGTTTAACCCCTTTAAAAGTTTAGCGACTATTTTGGGTTTGAAGTGAAGTTCATTCATATTCACTCCTGAAGACTGGATTTGGGGTATTTCTTTAGGAGTTTCCAAAACAGTGGAGTTCAGAGCAAAGCGTTCAGCGAACAAGTTAGCTTTTCTTGCGGGATCATTGACGATTAAATCACCATCAATAATAGGGGGAATAGAAAATTTTGTACCAGAATTTAAAGAATTAATGGCACTGTAGAAACTATTGTCAGAAACAGACATAGACGGAAGTTTTGAGGCTTTCGCTCTGTCAATTTCGGACTTTTCGTTTGAGATAATCTGATTAGATATTTTGTTGGCCTTTAGATATTGGGATCGATTAGTGGGAGTTTTGTTATGAATCCAAATATTAAATGATCTACGTTTGTTTCTAAGTGCCGTTTTGGCAGCTTTCGAAAACAAGTATTTTTGTTTGGGTTTTACTATGGAGAAAGGGACAAATTTATTGATAGCAAATTGGATGGTTTCTGTAAAGTTTTGAGCAGAAACATTTACATTGTCAGTGTAAAAACAATGACGGTCGAAAGGGAAACCATGGAAAAAATTTTGAAGACCACTCTTATCCATTTTTGAGTAGTGAAATATTTTACGGGGTTTGGGAGCTGTAGTTTTAAGTAAATCAATTTTGATAACTGATGAGATTAAATAATGATCAGAATTTCCAATACTACCTTTCGCAACATCGACACTCGTAATATCTGGCATTGTGGTAAGATAGAGATCTAGTAGAAAACTATTATCACCGCCATTACGGGGAGTGAAAGTCGGGCTTTTAACAATTTGGAATAGGCCCTGAGACGCGGCAAAAATTTCTGCCAGTTTTCCACTATTGTCAACATCGTCGGTCGACTTGGAGAATTCCAACCATGATTTGTTGTGGACGTTGAAGTCACCGGTAACGATAACTTCACAATTAGGGGACTTTGCTCTAATCTCGTCCATAATTTTTGTCAGTATATTAAAAAAGTTTGGGTTACGTTTGTTGGGGGACCGGTATAAAGCTATTGTAAAAAACGTCATTTCTGGAAGACAAATCTTTAAAACCATTGTATTGAAGCCGTCACCGTGTAGTTCAAAATTTGGAAAGCGCGTGTACGCAACACTCTCATGAATGAATGCGCATACGCCCTGATGGAGTTTGAAAGCTGATTCGAGCCTATATTTGGAATTAAGCGATTCTATAAAGAGAAAATTTTCAGAAACTTGTGTTTCTGTAAGGAATAGAATGTTCGGTTTGTCGTGCTCAAGATGATGTTGCACGTGGTCATGGTTAGCGTTCAATCCGCAGATGTTTTGAACATGTATTTTAAAAATTTTTATTGATTCATATATGTTTTGACCCTGCAAATTCCATGGACATGCCGCTTTATGGGCGGGTGGATTGCGCAAATTTGCTTTACCACTTGCAGACTTATTTTTTTTCGGTTGTACTGCCATATATATATATCAAAATGTTTATTTTATTTTTTTGTGTTTTATTTTAAAATGCATAACTAAGTAAAAAATCCTATCATACTACAAAATATGACATATGCCAATATTTCATGATAAGATGAAGAAATAATAACAAAATAATAAGTGAAAAACAAATTGTGAGAAATTTGCAGAAAACAAAACAAAACTAAATGCCAATAATCCAGCTGATGCAGCGCACCCCAGACGCACCGCCCACCACCTCAATCGAGGCACAAAGCCCACACATAACTACGTGTTGGTTCGATTCCTCGGAAGAGCTAATGAGCGGTACCGCTACGGAACGCTTCCCAGCTAAGACTGGAAGTGCTGCCGTTGACTAATTAAAGTTCGTCCGCCAGCACCCTAAGATATCATCTTGGCTAATGACATCTCCTGCCATTGCCAGTGGTATGTGATATCTTACGCTAGCTCATATGTCAATGGCAGGGACTGGAGTACGCAGGGTAGTCAGACCCGTAGATCAACATTGATCATAATCGATCAAAATCGATCCCTCCTGCGGAAGGAGTATATATAAAATTCAAAAATTCTATTTTTTACAAAATTCTAAAAATATTGCAAAAATTACAACAAAATCAAAAATTGAACCTTTTTTCAATAATCCAAAAATATTCCAAAAATTAGAGTGAAATCAAATATTTAAACTTTTTCTAAATTCCAATAATAATCCAAAAATTCTTAAAAATTCAAACTTTTTCCAAAATTCTAAAAATATTGCAAAAATTATTACAAAATCAAAAATTGAAAATTTTTCCGAAATTCTAAAAATATTGCAAAAATTATTACAAAATCAAAAATACAAACTTTTTCATAATTCCAAAAATATTTCAAAAACTATGAGAAATTCAAAAATGTCCATGTCGTATTTCATTTTCAATTACATTTACGTCATAAAAACAGCTACATTTTTTCCCAAAAATTGGCTAAAAAAATAAATGAAATCATTTTTTGACACACTTGACACTATTTTTTTGACAAACTTATAATTCCATAATTCTCTATAATAATAATATTAATTTTATTTTTTTCTAAAAATATTGGGCAATAAAATCCTTGCTTTTGACACACTTGACACATTTTTTTGACAAACTTATAATGCCATAAATCTCAATAATATTAATAAAATTTCTTTTCAAACAACGGCCGCCGTCATTACCTATGCTGCAGGGAAAACCCCTGGAGGGATTTCAAAAATTTTTTTTTCTAAAAATTGGTATACTCAAGGGAGAGGTCCGAAAGGACGCTGTGTTCGATAACTGTACCGGAAGTGTGTCAAAAATAGCAAATATTCATATTTTTGGCTTAAAGAACGTTCATTTTAAGTGATTACGAGTAGGAACATTAAATTTGGAGAAATCTTGATGGTCGGGATTGGTATGTGAGATCAAAAACTAGATTATTGCATTATAAGTTTGTCAAAAAATTGTTGTCAAATGTGTCAAAAGAAAGATTTTTATTTATTTTTTTACCCAATTTTTTGGAAAAAAAAAATTGTTTGTTTGAAATGAAATTGCTTCGGTTTTATTATTATTATTGAGAATTATGGCATTATAAGTTTATCAAAAAAATGTTGTCAAGTGTGTCAAAAGAAAGATTTTTATTTATTTTTACCCAATTTTTTGGAAAAAATAAAATTTACCCAACTTTTTGGAAAAAATAAAAATTGTTTGTTTGAAATGAAATTTTATTATTATTATTGAGAATTATGGCATTATAATTTTATTTATTTTTTACCCAATTTTTTGGAAAAAATAAAATTGTTTGTTTGAAATGAAATTTTATTATTATTATTGAGAATTATGGCATTATAAGTTTGTCGAAAAAATGTTGTCAAGTGTGTCAAAAAATGATTTCATTTATTTTTTGGCCAATTTTTTTGGAAAAACATTTAGCTGTTTTTATGACGTATATGTAATTGAAAATGAAATTGAACATGCAAATTTTTGAATTTGTTATAGTTTTTGAAATATTTTTGGAATTTTGAAAAAGTTTGTATTTTTGATTTTGTAATAATTTTTGCAATATTTTTAGAATTTCGGAAAAAGTTTTAACTTTTGATTTTGTAAGAATTTTTTGAATATTTTTAGAATTTTGAAAAATTTTTAATTTTTGATTTTATTATAATTTTTGGAATTTTGAAAAAATTTCAATTTTTGATTTTGTAATAATTTTTGCAATATTTTTAGAATTTTGGAAAAAGTTTGAATTTTTAAGAATTTTTGGAATATTATTGGAATTTTGATAGTAAATATTTGATTTCATTCTAATTTTTGGAATTTTGATAAAAGTTTCAATTTTTAATTTTGTTGTAATTTTTGCAATATTTTTAGAATTTGGATAAAATTGAATTTTTTAATTTTATATATGTATATTTAGAATTTTGAAAAAAGTTTCATTTTTTGATTTTGTAAGAATTTTTGGAATATTTTTGAATTTTAAAAAATTTTAAATTTTTGATTTTATTGTAATTTTTGGAATTTTGAAAAAAGTTTTAATTTTTGATTATGTAATAATTTTTGCAATATTTTTAGAATTTTGGAAAAGTTTAAATTTTTAAGAATTTTTGGAATATAATCGGAATTTAGACAAAGTTTAAATATTTGATTTTATTCTAATTTTTGGAATTTTGAAAATGTTTGATTTTATTTAATTTAACAATATTTATGGAATTTTGATTATAATTTTCCGGCAACGTATTGATGTTTCGTGTTAGTTTTGTAACAAATTTTCAAACAGATATAAAAAATACTTGTACTTTAACAAAGAGCTATGTTTGATATACATCGCTGCCCATATCAAAATCCTTTACCCACTACCCAGACCGAAGTCTTGATATCTCAGAGCTGTGAGATTTCAGCCCCTCCATATTTTTCATTTCAACAATCAATCAATTTTATTTTTTACCAAAAAATTGAGTAAAAAAATAAATAAAAATCTTTCTTTTGACACACTTGACAACATTTTTTTGAAAAACTTATAATGCAATAATCTAGTTTTTGATCTTAAATTTAATGTTCCTACTCGTAATCACATAAAATGAACGTTTTTTAAGCCAGAAATATGAAAATTTTCTATTTTTGACACACATAATGATTTTTTTTGACACACTTCCGAGTTATCGAACAGAGCGTCCTTTCGGACCTGTCTCTTGAGTATACCTATTTTTAAAAAAAAATTTTGAAACCCCTCCAGCGGTTTTCCCTGCAGCGTAGGTAATGACGGACATTTTTTTCAGTAGGTCCTAAAACGTCGAGAACTGCCAAAAAAAAGTGGGGGTGAGAATTTCCCTTTGAGCTCATGAATGTAATACTTAGGTCTTTCAGACCGAAGTAATTTCCATTTGCCAACGTTTATTCCAATATTAACAAAATACATATTTACTTTAACCGAAGTACATAGATATAAAAAAAAAGTTAAACTACAAAATGAACAGTATTATTGATGTAGACTTTATCAAAAATTGAGTTTTATATTTCCTCGGGTGTTAATTATATTTTCCTTAAA
>OY856188.1:138248435-138270071 GCA_963693315.1 Diogma glabrata | reverse complement strand
ACCCAGTCTTGATATCTCAGAGCCTTGAAGATTTCAGTCCCCTCCATATTTTTTATACCTTAAATTTTTTAATAAAAATATAGAAAATTTGATAGAAAATTGAAAGAAATCCAAAATCATTGATGAAAACTTAAAACTCAAATATACTTCAAATATCCAAAAAATACTTATCTGGGATTTTATGTTTTATCAATAATTTTGCCGATTAATATTGCAAATAAAGTTTTAGTATTAATATTCATTCGTAACAGTGGAACTTTTCAAAACAAAATGTTTTTTTCTACGATACAAATTAGAAATCGAGTACAAAATTTTAAAACTACCAAATTAGAATTATTAAAATAAATACTTGAATAGAAGTAATATAAATTGACAACCTTACACTTTTAAATGTGGGATAATATAAAAAAAATCTTTATGTTTAAAAACTTTGGTTGAATGAACGCAGTCTGATATTTGAATACCTTTAAAATATCATTACTATTTTTCGCGTGGGGGGCCAAAGGTGTACGTGGGGCCTCTATGGTAATCCGCCACTGAACGGACGCATGATGAACGCATCTAGTTGGTCTATTCTTTACATTAAGAGATGCGTGATTTGACATTTCACTTTGCAATGTTTACAAAAAAAAAGTTAGTTTTCAAATTTGTTTGTTACACTTATGCATAATGGAAGAGAAAATTATTTGGCGAAGTCAAAAAAGTAGATTTTTTATATAATACAAAGCACAATATGTATAAGGAATACGTAAAACAGAGAAGTTTGCTGGTTGAAGACAGCTGAAGAATTAAATGAACCTGGTAAAATTTATGAATAAGATACAATTACAAAATAATTTCAAATCGACTTTTAGTTGAACCCTGTAAAACTCGTTGGAGGAGCCTTCGTGATCGTTTTGTTAGGGAAAACAAAAAATCGGTAGTGGTAGTGCCTGTACAGACGAAGACAAGAGGGAATCGACCAATTAATCTTTTTAAGAGATTGGTTGAAACCCAGATAGTAAGTAGACGCATATTAGGTAATGAAGTAAGATATAATTTTAAAATGGTTAAATTTCTTGTTTTATAGAGTTAAGTTAAAACTTAAACTATGTATTAATTAACTTCTACAAGTTCTACAGAGAAGTTATTATACCTAGCATAGTTATCCTCTGTGTTGATAGCTACTGATTGGTGTTATGGAGTGTTGTTTTTAGTTTTTCTTTCCTTTGACGTTTTCGTCTTTAGGGAATGTCTTCTCGTTGAACTTGAAGATTAAAATAAATGTTATCCTTTGAACATAATAGAAAATGTTCAAATTATCCCTCATTTTTTAGGCAAATCTTGATGAAAAATTTGAAGACATTGTTGATCGAATAGACAATAAAGGCTCTACTTCTAAACGCCAAAGACCTGATGACATTTCTTCTTCTGTATAGCAGTCTGTAAATTGGGTTGGGCAATAATCCTTATCATGAATTTTAAGGAAGTTATGTAGCACCACTGCTGCTTTCAAAGTCTTTTCGGCATTACTTGGAAGCATACAAAGTGTGCCTTTTAAGATCCTCCAACGGCCTACAAGAATGGCGAAAGCATTTTCTATCACTCGGCGTGCACGAGACAAAAAAATTGAAATATGTTTGATCCAGCTTCGTCAAACTTTTTGGGTATGGTCTCATCAAAAAATCTTTCAAAGAAAATGCAGAGTCACCCACCATATAATATTTACACACAAATTTGAATTTTGAAGAACTTTTGGTTGTGGAAACTTTATCTCTCCACTTATAATTTTTTTACCAAAAGAACTTTCGCGAAATATTCCACTATCGTTTGATGGCAAACATATTAATATTCAATGAAGGACCTTCAATGAAGGTCCACCCAATGAAGGTTATGAGTATTTTAATTATAAGGGGCATCATAGTATTGTGCTTGGTTTGTGTGATGCCAATTATATCTTTACATCAGTTGATATTGGAGCATACGGCAATATGCCAAAACTTGAAATGATGGACCTTGAGATAAATATCTATAAAATATGATAAAATTAGTAATTTCAATGAACCAACCAAGCCATTTTAATATACTTACAAAACCGTCAAAAAAATTCTACACTCAGGATTTATATAGGCTCTCGCATAGATTTTTTGATCCTCTTTTATTTAATGTTTTTTTCTGTAATTTTTTTTTCTTTGTTGATTTGATGATAATATGATATGGTAGGTCTAAGGTACTACCATTGATAATAGTACAGTGGATTAAATGAATTTCGGAAATTACAATTGGGACACAAGTCTCATTTCAATGTTTATTCTTCTATTCACAAAATTGGTTAGACGATAGACTTGATTTCATTACAAGATATGGGATAATAAATTCGTAAAAGGACTCAAATGTCTGAACTTTCATTCTTGTTATTTTGAAAAATTGCTCTGGATCGTTAAATTTAATTTTACTTATTAAAAATTTCATAAAATCCACATTCCTATCTATTTTATTTTAATTCTCGCACCCACCAGCGTCTTTTATTTTTTTTTTACAAACTTTTATTTAACTTGGCTTTTGACAGTTGTGATGGTTACTCGTTTGTGATCCATTTTTCAGTAACTTTCCATTATGTTATTGATCCCAAATTTAAAAGACAGGTCCCTTGAAGCAGTCAGTACGTATTTCTAAAAGTTTTGAAGCAAAAAACTTCATAAAACTGAAAAAAAAATTCAAATTTTTCTCCATTCTATAAAAGCTTTAACAATTGCACTGAAATCAACATAATTTTGTTGACCCATTTTGAGCGTAGGAATTTTGATAATACTGTGTTTGTCATTATAATCATGGATATCATACAGGGTTGTGTCATTTTTATATGGAAAAACGACCTTATATTAAAAATAATGGATATAAAAAAATCAAAATTTAACATTTTGTTGTAGTTTTTATTAAGCTTTAATTTTATTTATGATTCGTTTCAATAATAATAGTTATTTATATCAGTTAATAGAATGCGCTGCAGCAAGTCGAAAGAAAATGTTTACACACTTTTATTTAACTTGAGTTTTGACATTTGTGTTGGCACTCTTTTGTGATCAATTTTTTAGTAACTTCCCATTATGTGATTAGTCCCAAATTTAAAAGACACGTTTTTTGAAGCAGTCAGTACGCATTTCTAAAAGTTTTAAAACAAAAAACTTTATAAAACTAAAGAAAAAAAGGTTAAAATTTTTCTTCACTCTAAAATATCTTAAACAATTGCACTGAAATCTTCATAATCTGGCTGACCCACTTTGAGCGAAGGAATTTTGGTAATACTGTTTATAGACATCATACATGATTGTGTCATTTTTATATCGATAAAAGGCCTTACATTAGAAATAATGAATCTAAAAAGAATGAAAGTATGACATTTTGTATTAATTTCAAAGCTTATATAGACCTTTTTTCTTAAACTTCAAATTGTTATATTGGTGTATGTATTTGACAGATTACATACAGCAATGATAATTAGAAATCAGTAATTATGTATTAAATTTTATTGCAAAAATAATAATAAAGCAACTATAGTAAAAACAACCTAAAAACAACACAAAACAATCTTGATTTGAAAGAAATAGCAATTATTTGAAGTTTTTCGAAATATAAATCAGCTGATCACAACTGTCATGTTTCTTTGGGAAAAATAGTCTTTTATTCACGATTCGTTTGAGTAATAATCGTTATTCACATCTTTATATCAGTTAATAGAATGCGCTGCAGCAAGTTAAAAGAAAACTTGTATTGTATTTGCAAAAACCCTCATAGTGCTAAGCCTGATTATTTTTTAGCACAGAAAAACCGTAAACCATAAGCAATATTAAATAAATTTAAAGGTTCAGAATATGGAAGGTTCATTGTATTTTGCATATGGGGTCAACAATCAGGCTTGAGAGTTTTGATATTTGTAAAAAATTTTTTTTAAAAAGACACTATTATTGAAAACGAACTAAAAACTGAAAAATAACTTTGTGTGTCAATGCGATGCGATCAACACGATGTTCTAAAGAATCAAAGGTTATATTCAAATGTTAAATCTTTTATTAATAACTATGTTTGCTTAATAAGGAGATGAATATTTAAACATCTTTTTGAACAATTTACCACAGATGGCAAAATTAGATGTACAGACTAGAATACTATTTAACTAGAACTTTTGTTAGATAAATAATTTTTAGTTACAGTTTTTTAGAAAAATAAAAGTGGGTGGCGCAGTCAGCGTATTGAACGTATTACATCACATTTTGAATTATAAGTAATTTATAATACTTTAAAACAGTTGAATTAAGTTTTAGTATTAATACTTATAACCAGGGTTTCGAACCCGAACTGAACCCGAACCCTGAACCCGCTCCGGAGCAAGATTTTTTTCAAATTATGTGAACCCGAACCCGAACCCAATCAAAAACGCGGTTCAGGTTCAATTTTTAATATAGGAAATTTAGGAATTTGCGTAAGAAATTTCATATTTCGCAGAATTTTTTTGTTTCAAACAAGATTATTTTGGTTATTATTTGTAGAGAATAGTGAATAGAGTTTTTTCTTTAACCTTCAAATTTTAAACGTCAAAATTTGTGCATGTAAAATAATCAAAATTGATTGATTTTCCTTGCAAATTTGGTTATTTTGAAATACGACGTAAACAAATGAAATCACATCGACAGTAAGTGGTAACCTTACGAATACATTAAAAAAAAACTACTTCACCGATCATTTGTGTACGTACACGTAGCGAAAAAATTTTTTTGTAAATAAACCGAAATAAATAAATAATAATCATATTAATAATATACCTGAAGGTTGATTTAATTTCCATGTTTTAATGCGATTTTAATTATTTCAGTATCCCTAATGCATTAAAAACTTAAGAACACAACACAATTAACAATTTAATTAATTATTGATTTCAAAAATTCACTTTTAAAACACTTTTAATTGCAATCAAAATAACCAAATTTGCAGGGAAAGTCAATCAATTTTGATTATTTGACATGCACAAATTAAAACAGCTGGTTTGAGCTGTCAAAATATTTTCGTGAAAAAACTCTATAGTGAGAATTTAACATTGAATAAATATATAAGGAAGTATCGCTACGTGTAAAAATGGCATGCTGCATCAAAACATGTAACAAAATTGCAAAGGATTTTGCTGCTAAAATTACATATATCAGGTAAGGATATTTTGATAAAATATGTTAAAAAACAATTTAGTATATATTTTTAATATATTTACAATAAGTTTGTGTCACAGAATTAAATATTTTCTAATTTAATTTTACATTTAATTTCTCAAATGTAAGGTTGCCACAACGTGAAAACAATTTTGTTAGACACGCCCATTCACAGGGATTGTATAAAGTCATTGTTTGTTATAAAAAGTGTATGTAAAAAATATGAATTTGAATACACCAAAAGAAAAAATCTTGGTTGATTCAAACATGTTGCATTGTTAATCGAAAATTAAGTGAAAATTGGGGAACTAAATACGTTTGTGAATGAATTAACTAACGCTCCGTATTTAAATTAACAATTTAACCGTTGTTGATATATTTTTTTATAAGTATCACAAACGTATTTGATTTAACCATGTTTGTAGTTGAGTCAATTATGATTTAATTTTCAATTGACTACAAACGTGGTAAATTAAAAATTAGACTAAAAATAGTGATATTGAATACGTTTGTGATAGAATCAAGCAATACGCCGTATTAAATCTTTTGGTTTGGTACATCTTTGTTTTGTTTTTGCTGCTATCGATGTTTGTATGGGTTCGTTTTTTTCGTAAATATAATATTTGAAATTTTTTATATTAGAAGTATGTATTTCGCATCAATCCCGACAAACATTTTTATGCATAAAGCTAGCGATCGTATATTTACGTTCTAAATAGGAAATGTATGAGTGTGATTTTGTTTGTAAAGGATGCGTCCATTTTTTTAATGATACAATTTAAAAGACCAAAATTCAGAAATCAAAAAATTTAAATATTTGAATTATGTGTAGAAAATTATACTAATTTTTCATAATTTTCTCATTATTATGAAAAATTAAATTAAAATATCGATAAATGGACATGAAACAAGACAAATAAAAAATATTAAAATAAATATAATAATTTTTTTAAATCACCAAAATTAAATATAGAAAGGGTCTGTTTCATTAACGATATTTTTGTTATAACATTAACTGAAAAATTTCTTTCGCACATAATTTTATATGCAAATAATATGAAAATTATTTAAATCAATTAAACACATCTAAATTATTTCCTAAAGAAAAATGTTAAATAAAACCAGCCATGTTAAAATATACAAAAACTTTTTCTATTCTTTTGTTTATTATTTTTCTTTATTTTGTTTATTAGTTTCTTTTCTCCTAGTTTTTTATTTTAACAAACACAATCATTTTCAAACAAAAACATGAACAAACTGAAATGAAAAATATGAACAAGAAAAATTGATCACGCCGTGGTTGATTTAAATAATGAAAATTGTTACGTTTTTTAAAATAAATTGACAATGCTTCATTGGTTAAAATAACCACGTTCGTATTAGACGCAAAATCAAACAAGCTTTGTAGTTGATTCTACTAACGTTTTTTTTCGGTGTATGATTTAAATTTTAAACGGATTTGATCTAGAATTGTTAATAGTGAAATATATTGCTCAAACATATATAACCTTAAGGGTTTTCAATTTAACTACGATGTTTATACATTTTATTATACACAGTATCACCCTACAATTAAATACAAACACCCTCAAACGCACCAATTTAGATGCTTCACTCAAAAACTCTAGTCAATCTTCCTTAGATATTTATTTAATGGAATTTAGTAAAAAATTTGTTTCCAAAATAAATATGTGTGTAACAAAAATACGGTATGTAATGTAACATAAAAAAATAATATAAAATATAAAAAAATTTCGAAAAAGTAGTTTTTTTTTGTTACAAATTTGAACCCGAGCCCAAACCCGAACCGAACCCGAGCCCACTAAATTTTAATGCTTTGAACCTGAACCTGAACCTGCACCCAAATTTTTCTGGGTTCGAAACACTGCTAAATGCTAAATTACGTTATAAATTTAGATTTGGAATTAGCACATTTTCTACATATTTATTGCCTTTCTATATTGACTACGCCACCCACTTTTATTTTTACTAAGAAATTGTAACGAAAAATTATTCGATACGCCTGTTTTAAATATATTATAATGCACCTACTAGTAGTGAATAAAGAAATTAAATATTTTATATTAGAAATGTTTCATTTCTGAAGTATATCTGATACGGTCAATTTGAATAATCGTTTATTATTAATAATCACCGGTTATTATTAATAATAACCAAATATATTGGTTAAAGTGATTAATTTATGTGCATTTATTACATTGACCGGTTATTATTAATAATTTCCAATGCAGTTTGGTAAATGCGATTAATTAGTATTATTTATTATTTATTATTATTTATTGAAACTCTAACGTAATTATTATGTATCTATCCGCTGTGATTAAAATTTAAAACATTAGGGGATTAGGGCTTAGGGATCTAGGGATCAAGGACATACGTCAATAATTACTGTTATTATTATTATTTTTTAATAAAATGTGCTGTGTAGTAGGAATTACTATATGTGTTACAGTAACACATAAAAACCTGTTACGAGATTTAGTAATAGAAAAGGGTAAGCAGATGGCATAATTAATACACGACATAAATGATTTTACAAATCAGTCGAAAAAGTGTTATCTGTGACCAATTGATTTCTATCGCCAGAAAAATTTGCCTGATTCGAGGTAAATTCTGGCGACGGTTAGAGGACTCTGAGGTTTGGTGAAACAATTACGGCCGCATTCTAAACAGTAGGTTCATTCTTGTCGATGAGTGCAATCCTTGAACAAATGAGTATTTTAATTGCAATCCCAATACACATACGAAGAAGTTATAGGTACTTGGACTAGAGGTGGTATCGTACGGCATTAGGTTTATGCTGTATGGCGTACACATCATAAAATTACTTTGACTCAAAATTAATTTCTGAGTGAAAATATGATAACTCATTAGCGAAACGTCGAGGATTTAAAACCAGTAGGTTGGGATTATATCCTAATATTTTCCAAATATCTTCGATTTCAGCACAACTACTAACCAGTCCAGGTATAGTAGGGAAGGGTGACCAGACATATTAATTTATCGGCTCAGTCCCATATTCTGGTTCAGAATTGAGAGCAAATCAAAGTCCGACAAACCTACTTTTATTGACAATGTCATGCTTAATAAAACATAGTAAAATTCCAAGAACGTTTTCTTTGAACTCTGCCTGCGGAGTTCAATAGATTGACGTAACTCAACTGATCTGAAATCTGACTGATGATCTTAAAATCGAACAGTCAATTCGTTTCAAAGCATATCCCACGAAATATTGTTGTGGTGATCCATTAGGAGTAACTAGAACTATAAAGAGCGATGCCTCGCAATTAGTAGATTAGTAGATGCATTAGACGCAATAATGATATCATCAACCAAACAGTTTTATGTCAAATCGGCGGTATCTCTGTCCTCCCTACTCTGAAAGAAATCAGAAGAGATTCAGACCATCCGTTGAAACGCCAAACAAAATGCTCCATCTATCAATACCAATAAGATGAGTAATGGGAATTAGGAGATGGATTCGACCCGATTGCGCTCTAAGTTAACAAATTGGAATCATTTCGAGTAGGAAGATTTCTAGGCGGAGAATATACTGGATTGGGGTTGAAGTGCGATAAAAATGGTAGGTTGTTTATTTCAGTCACACGTGTTGAATAACTTTATTTGAAATCACACTTCATCCCGACTTAGGTTATGAACTTATTCATTCAATTGTTCTGTGACATTAATGCTAATTTTGGATGAGCTGGGAAAGTTGCTCCTAAGTGGTGATTCTAAAGTTGGGGATGATAATGGAAGTATTTCTTTTTCTTTGTCATCTACTGGGAGAACTATTCCCTTAATTGCCTCATCTACTATTGCAATTGATTGACCTTTTAAAATCAGGTTCGCCTATATTTATATTGGAGATAATGTTCTGCAATTAATTTACTAGTAACAAAACTTTAAGGTATAGGCAGGTAAATTCTTGATACAGAGTTTAAAATACGTTCTAGTCGTGAATAAGCCGTCCACGTATATATGAATAAGCCTTGAGTGGATAACTGTACACATCTGCTTACTTACACTGAAAGAAAAAATTCAGTCACTACAACCTCTTTCGTGCCAACCGATTGTTTGCTGTCACAATAACCTAAAATTTGGTTGTCTTTTCTTCAAAAACCAAATTTAAGGAAACAACAACCGAATTTGAGGTTATTGTGACGGAAAAAATTCGGTTGGCATAAAAGAGGTTGTAGTGACCGAATTTTTTCTTTCACTGTAGGTCAAAAAATTTATCTTTTACCAATTTGATAAGAAATTTGTGTAACTCTTAACTTTCGATAACACAAAATCACTTCTCTCTTAGAAAGTAAATTTGGTGAAAGTCTTAGAACAATACTGAACTCACAATGCAACTAACATAAAATTGACAACTACGCAAAATAATCAGAACCACTTTCGTCGTGGGCAAGCCACATAATGCAGACCAATTTTCCAACTCCAACCGACCTGACGAAGGAAGATTTGTGGTACCGCCCAAGAACAGTACACGGAAAAAAAAAACTACTTGTAAATCACAAAAAAAATGATTTTTTTCACAAATGTTTGCGCCAATTGAACTATTTATTGATTATAACTAAATATCTTCTATTAATTTTTATTTTTGTGGAAATAAAGAAATTGAACTGTGAAATTCACAAAAGTTATCTATAAAATATTAATGACGTCATAGTTTGGTTACTATGGTTACTATGGTTTTGTAAAATATGTGTGGTTTTCAATAAAGCATTTATTGTAAAATAATACAACTCTAAGTGAATAAAATAAATGTTATGTTATGTTTTCTATAAAGTGTTTTATGAAATTTACAAAAAATTTTCATGATTATCCAAAATTGTTGAGTTAAATTCAGTATCAAATTTAACGTTATTAACAAATTTCATTGAGTGGATATTACAAATATATTAAATAAATTATAAAATCGTTATTGATTTTCAAAACTTCCACAGTGAATAACACTATACGTATAATTTGAATATTGCTGCAACGATATTTGAAAATCACAAAAAGATAGGAATAATATATATATATATATATATATATATATATATATATATATATATATATATATATATATATATATATATATATATATATATATATATATATATATATATATATATATATATATATATATATATATATATATATATATATATATATATATATATATATATATATATATATATATATATATATATATATATATATATATATATATATATATATATATATATATATATATATATATATATATATATATATATATATATATATATATATATATATATATATGTATATATATATATATATATATATATATATATATATATATATATATATATATATATACATATATATGTATACATATATATGTATAATATATATTTGCCACAAAGAAAACATATTAAACGGTACCTAAAATTATTCATAACAAATTTAAACAAAATTAGTATTATTGGTTTTTCGAAAAACATTTCAATTTTATTTATTATTAATTAACTGCTTCATACAACATCCCATTTTAAAATATAAAATTAGTAGAAACATTACTAAATTTTTTAAAATAATAGTTTTAAAATAATGAACATTTAAAATAAAATGAAAAATTTAAAAATAAAATTTGAAACTGATTAAATAGAAATCTCAGCTAATTTGTTTATTAAACGTTTTATTTCAAGATTTTTGGTTTCAGAGGAATATTCTAGATTGTAAAAATACATTTGTATAAATTGCCAAACATTATATCCCGCAGATGGATATTTTAAATTAAATACATGGAATATTTTAAAGCATATATCCATCGCTTTGACAATTGTTACGAACTTGTATTTAATACCGTCTAAATAAACTAGTATTTGTTCCGGAAAGACGATGCTTTTCCCTATGATACATATAAAGGGTTGCACTATTTTTTTCATTTCTAATAATTTTTCGATATAAAGTTCAAATTCTTCTACGGTATCACAAATATAAAAGCAGATATTTTGGCATTCTTTAATAGAATATTTGGTTCGTTTTCTTTTTCCATTTTCACTAGCAACCACCGTTACGGGATTGTTTTTTATAATTCCGTGCAGTAATATAAAAATTGTGCCTAGGCGTCCATCTGAAAAATTTAACTAAATTAGTAGACCGAAATATTAAACATGTTTTATTATTACTATGTGTGATAGTAGAATCAGCCGTTAATTGGTTGTAGAGCTCTTTTGATTTGGGGCCTTTAAGATCTGTGTCAAAAACTTTACATATTTTCTTGTAAAAATCTTCGAGAAATTCATCATTTAACATTAAACCAGGGTTGGAATATATTTCAAGATAATACTGATATCTAAAAATAACATAAACAAATGAAGCAATTGACAATTAAAACTAATAGGTTCTTATTAGGAATCGGCTTAAATTATTAAACCAACCAATTTATAGCCAAATGATTCTTTATAGAACCGATATCTTAAAAATATTTCAGCCGTGGATTTTGTTTGAATTTCCAACAATCTTTTTTTGAGCAGCCTTGTCAGTGATTAAGAATTTCCTCAAATCCTAGTACCTCGTTTCTTAACGCTTGATAGTGACTTTCACTGTCCGTTAACTTGTAATGAAGTGCCTCTCATGATGATAATGGGAGTGGCTTAGCAGGAAGCGTACCTAGAAATGTTGTATTGCCGTTCGACTTAGTCTCAATCATCGTGGATAAGAGATATTAATAACCTGCTGCTTCAGCACAAATACGGAAATGTACGCATTTTTCAAAGTAGATCAAAAATGGAAACAAATACAAGTGTGAAAAAGAGACTCTGGCGACCCCCTTCTACGAAAGAACCACGGTCGGCACGTTCAACCCCCTCGTTCACTCACATACGCCCACACACACACACACACACACATTCACACCCCTTAATCCCATGAATAGTAAGGAAAATCAATCAAATAGACTCACCCATGGTTATATCCGCCTGGCCTCCAATCCTGCCTAAATCAGCACTCCATCAGCACGGAATTATAAACGTTGGTTAAAGTGGTCATCACATGCGTTGAATTTTATAATCAAAATTGTCGAATAAATTTGTAAACAAAATTGTTGTATAAAATTGTAATCAAAATCGTTGAATAATTTGTAATCCAAATTGTTGAATAAAATTTGTAATCGAAATCGTTGACTAAACTTGTATTTAAAATCGTTGAATAAATTTGTAATCTAAATCATTGAATAAATTCGTAATCCAAAGCGTAGAATAAATTTGTATTTAAAATCGTTGAATAAATTTGTAATCCAAATCGTTGAATAAATTTGTAATCCAAAGCGTAGAATAAATTGGTATTTAAAATCTTTGAATAAATTTGTAATCCAAAGCGTAGCATAAATTTGTATTTAAAATCGTTGAATAAATTTGCAATCCAAATTGTTGTATAAAATTGTAATCAAAATCGTTGAATAATTTGTAATCCAAATCGTTGAATAGATTTGTAATCTAAATTGTTGAATAAATTTGCAGTCAAAATCTTTGAATAAATTTGTAATCCAAAGCGTAGCATAAATTTGTATTTAAAATCGTTGAATAAATTTGCAATCAAAATCTTTGAATAAATTGATAATCAAACTCGACGAATAAATCATAGTTAAAGTTGGCAACAGTATCTGGCATAAATAATCGTTGAATAATTTATAGTTAATGTTGAAATATGTTGCAAACAAAATAATTGTTGAAATAGCTAGCAAATGCGGTTGAAATAAACTGTGCCAATTGGGATCAACAATCGTTGACTAAAATTTAAGAACGTTGAATAAATTATAGTTGACTATGTCGAAACGATCAAGTAACAAAGGGTATAAACCCTCACTGAATTAATTGGTAGGTATAATGGAATATGTCGCAAGCTCGATTGTTGATTTAAACCACAATGGTTGTATACGTTGAAAAGTTGCCGAATATATTTGTATATATAAGCGTTAAATAAATTTTGTAATCACCAGCGTTGTGCAAATTGGTAATTATGCGCGGTGAACAAATTGATGATCCAAAGCGTTGAATAGTTTGGTGGTTATAATCGTGAAATAAATCTAGGAGTATAGTTGGTTACGTTGAATTAATAAGCAGCAGTAATCGATATAAATAATCGTTGAACAAATGTAGAATAAATTTAGGATTACAGTTGAATACGGTAGAACCAGTATGCAGCAACAATTGATAGAAATAATCGTCAAATAAATTTACAGTAGAATACGACAGAGCAAAGATGCAGCGTTAATTGTGGAATATATAATCTATGATTAAAGTTGACTACGTTGATTTATAATTATAGCTTTTTATTTTACTAACACTAAATGCATAAAACGCGGTAGATTTTAATTTCACCAACATCAATCAGATTTTATTTGTAGGAATGCTAACAGTACATTTTAATCTTACCAAGGCTAGATGCATAAAACGCAGTAGATTTTGAGTTTACTAACACTATTAGATTTTATTTTTATGAACGCTAACAGTACATCTTAATTTTACTAACACTAATTAGATTTTATGATTATGAACTCTAGATGCATCACACGCATTAGATTTTAATTCTTCTAACATTAATCAGATTTTATTTTTATGAACGCTAACAGTACATTTTAATTTTACTAACACTAATTAGATTTTATGATTATGAACTCTAAATGCATTACATGCATTAGATTTTAATTTTTCTAACATTAATCAGATTTTATTTTTATGAACGCTAACAGTACATTTTAATTTTACTAACACTAATTAGATTTTATGATTATGAACGCTAAATGTATGATACACATTAGATTTTGCTTTTACTCACGGTTAAATGCAGGAATAACAGTACCGTTGGCTTGTACTAACAGTAACTGCATAAAACGCAGTAAATTTTAATTAATTAGATTTTTTTTTATGAACACTAAATGCATAAAACGCATTAGATTTTAATTTTACTAACATTAATTAGATATTTTTATGAACACTAAATGCATAAAACGCACTAAAGTTTAATTTTACTAACATTAGTTAGATTTTATTCTTAAGAACACTAAATGCATAAAACGCATTAGAATTTAATTTTACCAACATTAATTAGATATTTTTATGAACACTAAATGCATAAAACGCACTAAATTTTAATTTTACTAACATTAATTAGATTTTATTCTTAAGAACACTAAATGCATAAAACGCATTAGAATTTAATTTTACCAACATTAATTAGATATTTTTATGAACACTAAATGCATAAAACGCATTAAATTTTAATTTTGCTAACAGTACACAGATTTAACAAGCACAAGGACAAACAGGTATAGACGTTTTTTTTTGCATTTTTTGTTTAATTTATGTAGTTGCGCGGTTGAGTGATTAGCGAACATCCGACTCGCGAAATAACTAACTTTATGTTTTACGACTTTTAGTTTCACGACGTCTGATTTATCAGCGGATTTGGGGTTTTTACCCCGGTAAACTGGCAGTCGGCATCTATATTTCCAATCAGAAAATCGCATAGAATGGAATAGTCTGATGGATAATAGTCGACTCTTTTATCACAATCAAAAATGCAATCGAATAATCGATGTCAAACATCCGAATGCAAAAATAATAGAACGAGCGTATTCGTGTGAATCGCAATTAAACTAAGAGAGAGAATAATTTACAGTGCTCATTATATAGCCAAATTCTTAGTCTCGCAATAACTCGAATACAGTGTTTAGATGGGAGATAATTAATTTACATCAGATTTTCAAATTATTGGGAACTTTTTATAGTTACACAAAACCGTTTGCTATTTGATAATATTGTACGAAAATAAGGTTGTGACCCAAAATATTTCCGACACATCCATAACATTCATAATTGAATTCAAAACGAATTAAATACAGATTCGATCAATGTTATGATGTTTAGACATTTATTAAACTACATTCTACTATATCAATACAGTGAAGTTCAGTACAATAACGGAAGGATTGTTTAAAGCAAAATACTCATATAAAGACAAATCAAATGTTTAACAAAGCAAAAATAGTAATCCTTTGTATGTTGACGATTGGAAACAAAATACACGTAGCTGTTATGAGGTTTTGGAAAATTTCGTTGTTTCATTACAGTTTGTGTTTAAAAAAAATTCAAACTCAAGTAGTAAGGCGAGAACAGTCGAATGGAAGTATAACGCGCGTCAATTTTAGGGTGTTGTAAGATTAAATTTTAGTGGTTATACGGATGATAATTAACGAAAATTATTAATTAATTCAAATTAACCAATATTATGTTATATTAATGAATAAATAAATCAAGGTAATTAGTGCAATTTTCCTTCTCCCATACGTTTGTCCGGCCATTGAAGATCTAGTTAGATTTTAAGAAAAATAAGGAAACTATGGGTTAAGGGAACTATACGAAATATGACTACTGATGATGAATGGATGAGAAACTATTACAAGCGGCACAGATTAATATAAGAAATAACAATTAAGGAAGCTGCGACTATAATACACTATGTTCAGACATTAGTCCAGACTATCCATTACATGTTCCAGCAGCTGTTGTATGCGTTTATTAAGTTCAAAACGTGAATTTTTTGGTATGTTTAAATTACTCGATTTTTCGCATAACCCGTTTCGCTTGAACCGAGCAATCTGGTTGTGGTATTTGAAATAAAGCTTCCCTACCGGTGAAGCATTTTTCCTTGGACAATAATACGTTTCCTAAAATTAAATGAATAAATTAGTGATATTTATTATTTGTAAATTAAAATTTTATATACAAAATTTACCTGATCTTCGGATGGTATGGCATCTGCTAATTGTTTGCAAATATTCGTCGACATTTTGATGTTATGCCGAATATAATAATCAATTATTACATTGGCTAAAATATCTCTTTGTAAATCAGTCAGGTTATATTCCGGTTTGGTCATTTCATTTAGAACCAGTTTGCCCTCATGAGTGTCGTTTAAAATCATGGTTAAATTTGGGAGGGCTAGTCCATTATCTGAAGAATATTTCGATGAATCATACGATGTACTAGGCAATGAAATTGAGGAAAGAGGGTCGCTAACAGCCGATAATGTTTCGACAGATTTGAGTTGTTGTTTCCAATTTTTTAGAGCAGCTGTGAATCTAATTATGATATTCCAGTTGAAACCTTTTAGTAGGTGTACGATCTGATCCAATTCCAGTAGTTTAAGTGTATCAACGTCAACTGTTTCACCTATAGCAAAATTGTAAAAAGCATATTTAGATAAACTAATTTAAAAAGTAAAAACTTATTAGAATTGTTAAGTACTTACTATCTAAATATGCGTATAATTCCGGTAGTTACCAACTATTAAGAAGTTCTGCTAGTTCAATTTGATTTTTTGATGTATTCACAATAATAAATTGATCGATGGTTAGCTCCTCCGCGGTAATTGTACTAATTGGACCTTCCAAGGTGTTATCCAGACTAGGAAAAGCATAATACAAATTTGAAACGGCGTATTGGGTTGAATGAGATCCCAGAGGATTGTTTATTTCAACACCATCTATATAAAGAAAAAAAGGAATAGCAATCTTATTAACAAAGTTCTTTTTTTTCTTCTGCCATAGGTCACCATCCATAAAACTGGAAAGCATTTTAGACGATTCGTCTATGTTTGAGATACTCCTTAGAGCTTCTTTTAAAATACCGGGCTTTTCGAAAAATTTTTGAAATTGATATTTTAAACATAATAAAATTCCTGATGAGTTAGCCTCATCATAAATCAAATTTCCTTTAAACTCTATCGGCACTATTTCTTTAGAAAGAGAAAAGTATGTTGGTGGCATATACAGATTTTGTTTTTCTAGTTCCTTGAAAAGTTTATAATCAGATTTATAATAATGAAAAGGATCTTCAAATTTTTTTATTAGAGTCCTTAACGTATCTGTTTTGTTTTCTGTTAGACAATTAATTCTTAAAAAATTATTAAGTTCCTTAACAAAAGGGGTATATAACTATTTACGATATGCTTTTGTATATCCAATACATCTTTTCTAGAAAAAGAATCATGAGAATGCATTTGTAAAATAAAATTTTAAATTTCATTAGTATTACAACTAGAAGGACTTTCCATTAACCATGCCTCGTGTACTTTATCTCAAGAATTTACGATTTTCATTTCGTCGGAGAAGTTATTAATTCGCAGGATAGCATCATTAGACATTTTGTCGGTGCTAGTTTTCGCATTTATCACTCCAAAATTTTCTGGATGTTTATGAACTATATGTTTTCTAAAGCTTTTTAAGTTAGAGAAAAAAATAAAGCAACCGTCTTCTAAACATTGAATCCCGTCAATTGTAGACATTTTATGAAATCCTAGAAAGTGTCTTTTGAATTCTTCAAAATTTCCTACATCTTGTTGCATTTCACACTTAAAGCACCTCATATTTAAAGAACAAATAACTTCTTTTACTATAAAACTATTTTTAATTTAATATTAATTAAGTTTAGTAAACTGTTTTAGTTTTAAATAAACTACAAATTTAAAAAATTCCTAAAAAATAACGCATTCTTGTTTAATTTCACATTTTAAATTTTAAGTAACATAGTTAATAAATTTATATACATATATATCAATTACCTGTAATTTCTGCAGCAATAAAACACAGTATATGAAACAGTAATATAATAACACTTATCTTATAGAACGTACTTTGCAAAATGATGTCCAATAAATTGTGAAAATATTGTACACACAAATAATAACAGTAAAAACTAAACATTTTATGATGTTAACGATGCATTGATGAAAATCATTGATGTATGTTGTGAATAAAGTAAAGATTTTTGTGATATTCACAAAAGTTTTTTTGCTCTGAGTAATTCGTGAAAAGCATTAAGGTTGATTTTTGAATAACACAATTGAATTATTTCCGAATAAAGAAGAACGTTTTGTGTTTAAACCAGGGTTGTGCCGTAGACAAAATAGATTACTTTACATGTATAGATTACGCATAGATTACATGTAAATTACGCGAGATATTTTCGTGTAATCTATAATGTAAACTATTATGTAATCTATTTAATTGATATGTGCATTCTGAACTTTTAGCAATTAAATTAACTTTTTTCAAGATCGCAAGATCTTGTTTTTGACAATATTATTGATCATGTTTTTTGCGAATAAATCGAAAAAAAATTTCAGTAGGGATAATACAATATTTCCACATATTTCTTCTTAAATTAAAATTAATAGATTACACCAAATTTACAGAGATGACATAGATTAGATTACATAGATTACATGTAATGTAATCTATTTTAGATTACGCGTAAAGGAACAACCCTGGTTAAAATAGTTCAAAACTATACTTTAAACCGTTACTTTACATAGTTACATTTTCTGTAATTTACTCTAGATAAATTTGTAACTGTAATTTTATTTTATTTTTTGACACGAATGTGAGTCATATTAAAAATATTAAATAATTATTTAATATTTTAAAAATTCATTTTAATTTTAAAAGTTTAATATGAAAAATTTTTTAGTTGAATCTGACTATTTCCGTTATAACAATGCGTGTAATAAATAATTCAAAGTAGTTTTGTGATATTTAAAATATGATTGAAATAAAAAGAGATCATATTAATTATTACAAAATTAAAAATATAATTTAACCTTATTTTTGAACATTATGAATTTCATTAAACGTCTTTTATTAAATGAATTTGTACTAAGATTTCGTGAAAGTTACAAAAATGGGTTTTCATATTTCACAAAATCTTAAATTTGTTGAATTTTATACTCATATATTTATGAACAACACAAAACTTTAATAACTTTCGGAATAAAAAATTTAATAAAACCGAATCTTTGAAAATCACAACGCACAAATTTAACACAAAATCATATTTTGTAAATATCATTGAAAAATTTGTGAATCATAACAAAAATTTATTGAAAAACATAAAACATTTTTAATAGTATTCGTTTTGTGATTTTAACGAAATTTTTTATTTCCGTGTAGCAGTGTCCCTAAATCTGGACATTAGGCCGGAAGAGTAGCACTGCACCCATCGCTACAACAACAACATCCGGACCGCTGAATAAAATGTATTTATGGTCGTCTCAAAACACGCAAGTATTTAAGCGTTTACATCTTAATCAAACAATTGACTGATAGTAGTTTGCAGCCACTAACAAACAGAGGGAATATTGCGCCAACGGTAAAAATTATTACGCATTGAGTGTAAGTATTAAGTTAAAAGTGTTAAAATGATTATATTTACGAAACCTCTTGGTAATTATTAATAATAACCGGTTAGAGTGGTTAATATGCAATTTTTATCACATTTAGCAAAACACTTGGATATTATTAATAATCACCGGCTACTATTAATAATAGCCGGATTTATTACTTTAACCGTAACATATCAACAAAATATATTGCATGGTTGAAATATTTCATGAAGTAAGTTTTTCAATTTCATTAACTTTTCTTTGTAGTTATAAAAATAATCAAGTCACAGTCACAGTACGCCGCTTTTTGGGCGTAATAACTTTCCCTAACGTCATTGGTACAGAAATAACTATTTTCATTTTTTTTATTTTATTTTATTTTATTTTCAAAAGATATCCATAAATATGATATCACATAATATACAAAAGAACAGAAATTTTTACAAATTGAAAATGATTAAACTATACAAATAATAATAATAATCATTAAATTATATAAAATTAAAAGAACTAAGAATTAATAAATAACATTAATAAAATTAATAAATAGTTGTACCTAAGCTTTGCTTAGCTGTCTAAAATCAAAATAAAATGCATTTCATATGTATAAATTTTAAAATCAAAATACAAAAGTATAAAATTAATAAAAAAATAAATTATAAATTACTTATAAAGTTGACTTAAAATATAATCAATCTAAAAAGGTATTTTATTTACCCGGGAAAAAATACAGAGATCTGAAGAGATCTTATCGCATAGATCTGCATTTTGGAACATATCTACAACGATCTGCGCAGATCTCCTTAGATCAAAACAGATCTGTATAGATATGTTCCAAAATGCAGATCTTCTTGGATCTACGCAGATCTTCTTTGATACATTTAGATCTGCTTCGATCTATCAAGATTTTATTTGATCTAACAAGATCAGCTTTTTATTAAAAATAAACTTTTAAAAAAAATAGAACCAACTTCAGAAAAAACAAAAGAGGCACAAAAAAGAGGAAAATAACTCAATTATGCTACCTAGTTATGAAAATAACTCAATTAAATGCGCAAAGATGTATAATCGTCACATGCAAATAAATATACTGTGAAGTTGTTAGAAAATTGGGAGGGATCTCTTTAGATCTGAACAATATTTTTGTAAACTTTTTTTCTATTTTCACATTTTTGCAGATCTGAAGAGATCCCTGTAACTCGTGGTAGATCT
The DNA here is from genome assembly GCA_963693315.1 of Diogma glabrata. Classification (NCBI taxonomy): domain Eukaryota; kingdom Metazoa; phylum Arthropoda; class Insecta; order Diptera; family Cylindrotomidae; genus Diogma; species Diogma glabrata. The sequence goes on along the minus strand of OY856188.1, from coordinate 138,249,459 downwards.
TCAAAGATCAAAGATAAAAACTAGTGTTTGACCTTTGCAGACCTGAAGAGATCTTTTTAAATCTTGGTAGATCATCAAAGATCAAACGCAAATTTTTACATTGATCTTTGGAGATCTATCAAGATTTGAAGAGATCTTTTCAGATCTTTGTAGATCTTCAAAGATCAAACGCTAATTTTTTTCTTTGATCTTTTTAAGATCTACCTTGATCTAAAGTAAACTGACCAGAGCCAAATCACTAAAATGTGGGACAAAATGGAAAAATTCTTCAAAATACTAACTAATTAGAAATTCTATTGCGAGAACGTGGACGGTCAAAACGAGCTAGCTAGATTGTGCATAAATTTACTATTTAATTACTATTTAATGCTTTTCTTTACTTTTTGTATACTATTTAATGAATCTTCAAAAAATTCTTTTGTTTTAATTGGACATTTCTCAACCGTTAGAAAATATCCATTAAGGTGTTTGTACATTCAAAATTCTTTCTAGTGCTGGCATTAATAGTCCCTGGGCCTTCACCTACATAATTTTGTGATTACCACATATTTTATACTTCGTAAGACGCTTGTCCTTAACGAGTCCTACAACTTTTTTATCTGCCATTTTCCTTGATTCGGCCGCTTTTTCCCTCGGGAAACTCCGAAACATGGCGATATCCCGCGGTCTTGTATATTTATTACCATAATTTTGTTATTTATTATAGGGGGTGGAAATTTGTTTTAGAAAACGAGGGTAAATTTGTCCGACAAAAAATTGTCTGCTTTTGTGGAGTCCGACAGCTCAAACTGGTCAAAATACCAGGGTATTGAAAATCAAACACCACAAAACTAGTTTTCACAGGGTTGTTTAACAAAAGTTAGTGAAATTGAAGGGTCATATTGTCCGACGAATTTTCGGCCGCGTTTTTTCAGTCCGACGACTGGAAGTCGGAATTCTGGAGTGGTAGAGTTTATTGATTACCACATGTCAGACAAAAATGAAACACGATAAAAAACCATTTGCTATTATAAAAAATCGAGTT
>OY856188.1:138129035-138248235 GCA_963693315.1 Diogma glabrata | reverse complement strand
GAATCATAAAGCAAAAGATTGTATTTCAACATTAAATTACAAATATTTTATTATTGAATAAACTTTTTAAAATACCATACAAATTATATATGTAGGTTAAAGAAAATAAATATAGTTATTAAAAATTATTTACTTATTTTACATTTAAAAGTTTCTTTTGAGTTGGAAAACATTTTTGCATTTATTGTCTTAGTATTTAATGGTACAAAAAAATGAAATTTTTAAGTTCCACTTGTAGTAATCGCATTTTTATATCGATTTGTAATTTTTCTTTTGTTAATTGATATTCATTTTTATCGGCGTATCCAAAGTTCATGGTTGATTCCCATTTTAAAACCCATTTGAAAAGTTTTTTTGGTGTATCAATAATATCTCTGCTCCCCACACTGTAACGGTGCGCAGCACGCTTCAGTGTACCAACTATCCCATCGCAAGGTCCCTTTCCATGGCTGGTAACATGAAAATGCCATTCTGCATCAACCTGAAAGTTTTTTTTTATGATGGCATAAGTTAATTAGGTTATGTTTATTTTGTATTGAGAGCCCCGTCGGTGTTAAAAATTCCATGCGTATGTCTTCCATTGTAATTGTATTCATTCCACAACTAGTGAATCTGATTAAAATTCTTTAACAGCTCTATAGTTTATTAAATATTCCCCTAACAAATTAAACAACAAACTTTTTTTGTTTTTCGCTATCTTTGATGTTTTAATTTCAATATGGCGATACAAATTTTTGCATGAAAACTGGAAATTAAACGAAATATTTTATAGTCGTGGATAAAATAGCATCTTGTGTTCCCTTAGGATGATTGCAATTCTTCACTCGGATGATTCCCTCCACTCGCTACGCTCGTTTCGGGAAACTTCATCCTCATGAAGAATTACCTTCATTCTAAGCTCATACAAGAATCTACTATTCCTAATATTAGAATTTATATGCGTTCTGATGAATTCAATAAGTTTTGTAATGAAAAGATGGACTGTAGTACTGTTGTGATCGTTTATATCCAAAATGAGTATAAAACTTCGGTGCTGTATATATTCACTTGCAGCACTTTTAAAATAAATGACAAATGGATGAATAGTAGCTTGTGAATTATTATAATGATAACTTTGAACCGAATCCTGAATTATGAAGCCGTAGTTTTCAGAAAAATCCCCTTGGACAAAGCACTCTCCTGGTTCTAATTTTTTTTCTTTCCTCAATGAATGTAGATTGCTGTTTTGCTATAAAGTTGAGTGGTATCAAAATTTGTAAACGGTAAACAAATTTTTTCATAAATTTTTCTACAGTTTCTATTAAAGTATCCAAATTGCATCGATCAGTGGTAATCCATTGTTGATATTTGACTTGAAGGATTTCTTTAACGTCAAAATCATTTAGTAATCTTTCTTCCAGTTTTTGAAGTTATTTTGAACATTCATTGCACTTCAAAATATGACAATCTTCTGTTAATTCCCCACATGAAACAAAGTCAATTAATGTTTTATAATTCTGGAAAGCAGCATCAGTAATCCAAGACATCTTAGAGTGTTGAATCATTAGTTTTATATTTTGATGTATGGTCCACACGCACACATTATGAACTCCTTGGGATAATTTTATACATTCTTGTGGTCGAAGGGACGTAAATTTAGTAAATCCTATTTTCACAACGGAAAATAGAATCTACTAAATTCGAAACTTATTTTTAAACTCCTATAAGCTTCATTTAATGTAGATAGCAATAAGCGTGTTTGTGGATTTAAGCTGAAATTGCTCATATTTTCTTTATTGTACATATATAATTTTTATAATATTTTAAAAAGATCATTTAATAATAAAATATTTGATATTTAACATAAAAAAAAAACTCGTTTATAACGCCATTTTTATAATTTTCCTTCAGAACAAAATAAAACTGATTCCCGACAGTCATATGCACAACGAATTTTATCTTTAAAACAAAAAATATCACTAGTACTAAACTTTCACAAGTTGTTAGATATAAAATAAGCTTCAATTTGGTTTACAAAAAAAAGACGTAGCGCCATCTTTTCTTCAATTACACCGTTTTTTTCTTATGTTACACCGTTAAAAATTATTTCAAAAAATTAACAGTGTACATTTTTAAAAATTAACAGTGTACATTTTTGTTCTAATACCTATTCAACGACATATCATTTATGAAAATCGATTGAGTAGTTTTTCTACAATCGCTCGTCAAAATGCACTCACATCACAAAATAGCAAAAAATTGAGGGGGCACCCTGTGAAGACCCCTGGTCGAAAAAAAACTTCTAAGAGAACTTGTATTTTTTATTTATGAAAGACTATCTATAAACAAAAAATAATCAAAATTAAAAGGGGTCAAGTCAAAATCTCCCAAAAATTTGCTGAACTTGCGTGAAATTGCTCATATATAATATTTTTATAGCACTAAAATATCAAAATAATAATTTAAATAACTTACCATATAGTAAAAACAACTTAAACACATTGCATCATTTGAATTGCAAGAAAAAACAATTTATTTAGGTTTTCAAAGTTTACAATTTTGACAGCTCTTATTGGATTCCTATGTGTTGTTTTTGTTGGATTTTTATGTTTATATTTTCGAGCTAGTATAATTTACAACTATAACAACGAAGATGGCGCACTTTAATTATTTAAAAAGCTTAAATTTGTTTATAACTTTGTTAAATAAATGATTAAATGAACAATTAAATAAATATTTATAAATTTTACGCACTTGTTACAAAAAATAGTGTGTATTACTAGTGCGAATGCGTTTTCCAAACGCGAGTTATTTGCCGCACGACCGCAGGGAGCTAACTAGCTCTTGTTTGGAAAACGCATTCGCACTAGTAATACAATCTAAAATTGTCTTGGATGACTCTAGATTTCATTAGATATTTAATAATTATTCTATATTGAAATAGTGTTTGAATATACACTGAAAAAAAGTATTATACTATACATAAAAAATTACATTAAATCTACGAATTTGTTAATGAGTTGGCGCTAATAAATGCCATTTATTATTCTTACGAATAGGAATTTATGAAGTATTGAGCAGAGTTATCAATAATAATAACTATATATTTATAAATTTCATGAATTCATTTACAAATTTCATTGGAACATTTTATAATCATGTTCATACTTTCGAAAATATTTTATTAAATACATTTACATAAACTTACAAAAAAATATACAATTATTCTTTTATAAACGCTGATTTATAGTATACATCAACGGGTTATTAAACGATAAACAGATGTGATAAATATTTCGTAGTATTTATGAAAAAATTTATTGATTCACGTATAATTTGGTTATAAAATTTCTTAAACAGCGTTTATTGATCCTTTATGAAATGTTTTTTAAATCTGCTTTTATTTATGTATTTTATAAATATCAAAAAATGGCTATTTTTTGTTGTTTTGGCTCTATTTTCGATGATTTACTGAATATTAGACCAATTGGCTACAATCAATTCCTTCAGCAACCCACTCGATAAGAAAGTGGCTACTGTTGATTATTTAATTTATTTAACAAATTTAAATATAAACTAAAGCACGTTCATTGTAACCTTTGTACTCAAAATTGTTACTAATGCTAGATTCCAATTTGATGCTATGTAAAGCGTTGATTAATTTGATTAAACAAGCTTAGAATAATTTAACATAATCTGGATAGTCTTTAATATATTTTAAAACAAATCTTACGATGAATATAGCGTTCATTTAGTTTAGATTTATTTAGGTTTTATATAAATTTTTCGATGTATCAGGTCTGAAAACACACATTCTGAATAATATATATAAAAAGAAGCCTCCGTCGGCAATCAAACCCGGTACTCTTGAGTTACAAGGCTAGCGCTTTAAGAATGAGCTATAATGGATACCATAGGTAAAATCTACTATTTGAAAATAGTATATTATGCTACGATCATGTAATGACGGTTATTATTATTACACGAGTATTAGCCGGGATACGAAACGAGCCGTCGGCGAGTTTCGTATGGTATATGCGAGTGTATTAATAACCATTACATGAAAGTGGCATACGCTATTTTTTCTACAACCGGTAAATAACGAAGAACGAAAATTACAACAAAAATTTCAATTTTGAAATTTCAAATTAAAAAGTTCAATTTTTTTTCCCATACGAAAATTTCAACAAACGTCAAATGCATACCATGTTTGATTGAAAAACTATGGGTTTCTTTCTGTTGATTAAAAATCTGTGTTGTAATAAAATCTGTATCGAAATGAATATCATTATAAAACGGATTTTGGTCATATAAGTGTAATTTTATAATACAGGTGTAGAAAAAATATTTTATAAGCTATATGTGTAACATGTACATTTTATGGTTATTTTGTTTTAGAATAAAATTGAATAATTTTAATTGAATGACAAAATTGAATAATAGCTGCGCTTTTTTTACACAATCACATTTTATAACTGTAGCGGATTTCTAGCACATAGCGATAGCTGTTATAGTTTTTAAGAAACAGAAAGGAACGTACAAGTAATATTATTGATTTCGATACAAATAAACTAAATATCATATATAACTAACAATTTCTGTCGTGGGCACTTGTCTTGATGCAATTTTATTAACAGCATGATTTTAATAACTCGATGTACATTTTATATCGTCGACGAAATTGTGTCAACTTTGCTTCTGTACAATAAACCAATATAATATTTATAACAACGTTATAGGTTATAGGTATCTACCCACGAGCTACAGAAAACAAAACATGATCATAATGCTGCTAGGTCGGTAGTCAACCATCTTGTGCAACACTAATTCATGTAAAAATTTTCTTCCTTTTTTACAGTTAATGCAGGCATAAGTATAGAAATAAATCAAGAAATAAGTATAGAAAGAGGCAAGACACAAATGACAAAACCATGTCAGATAATGCTTAAGATTAATTTTTTATTAATATATTTCAAAATAAATGTTATATTTTGAATAAATTAAATATTTTGTACTATTATGATATTGTGAATTATTACGGCTTTTTTTTTTAAAAATATATAAATAATAAAATAAAAAAATATATAAAAATATATGTAATATATATGTGTTCTGTGGAGAATTTTTATAATGGTGAGAATGTTTGAGTTAATATTTAATATTTTGTCAACTATATTGCAAATATTCACAAAATTTCAAAACCTCTTTCTCTTAAACTTTGGATTCACTGATCACTGATACAAATCTTTTAAAACTTTTACAAAAAATTTAATTTAAAGCATTTTTCAATTTGAAAATTTTATCATTTTCGACCAACATTTTTTCAATTCCAATACAACTTAGATGATGTTGATTGATTACACTTAGTTCTTTCCATTTATATATACCTCAGCAAACAAATTTTTTTTTCATCAGGTTAAAATATTTTAAAAGTTTTTATTAAGATATAAAATAAAACAACAATCCTCAAATCAAATTAATATCAAATTCCTTGTTTTAAAATTCCATTTTATCTCCAAACTTTTCCTTCACAAAAATAACAGAAAGCAAAATTGATAGCAAATTTTATTTTAAGACTAAAATATTTTAAATAATTCTCTTTGTGCATTACATTTACGAAACCAAGAAACCAGGAGATTATTATTAAAAAATGAACATATTTTATAGAAAGGCATAGGGGAAATATGTATGCAAAGAGGATACAATGACGTCTAAAATATTAGTTGCAATTTATAATTCATATTCTTTTTTATCATATTTTTTATATTTGAAATATTACATAAAATTAAACTGGGAATGAATAAGTAAACCTAAGGTTTGTTGATGAATAATTTGCATCCATACGATACTTGCAAAAAGTGTAAATTTAAGGTCAAGACTCAAGATCAAAAAAATTAGATGTCATATCAAAACAAATTTGTTTAAAATGTCCTGTTTGCGTTCTTTGGCAAAAAAGATTGATTTTTTTTATCTAGATTAAGTTTGAAAAATCTAGATGTTTTGGTAGATTATGTCATAATTAATTATTAATTACAAATACATTGAAATATTTTGCTTGTCAAATTAATGTAACCAAAAAACTCGCCATTTTAATTATTATTACTATTCTGTTTAATAGTATATTATATAACAAGGTTGAGAAGTAAGCTTTTATTGATCGAGAACTTTTAGATCCTGAGGTTGAGCCTTCTCAACCGAGGTATATATGGAATTTTTTTAACTACTGACACTATTATCATATTTGCTTTGATTAGATTTTGCCATTAGTCATTTTCTATTTCATTTTTTCAATATCTTAAAATATCAAGTAGCCTAGAAGTTTAGTTTCATACAAATAAAACGAAACAAAGGAATGCAATTATTATTTGTTTGTGTTTTTTTGTTAATTGCAAGTAAAAAATATCAAGACTTCGGTCTGGGTAAAGGCTTGAAACCACATACAACAGAAACAGAATTCCATACAAATTTTACAGAAACCGAATTTTTATCTGTCAAATTTGTATGAAATTCTGTTTCTGTTTCTGTTGTATGTGAATGCCCGGCTTTAAGGATTTTGAGATAGTTTTCGACAAAAAACTTTTATGAGGACATGGTGTTTAGTTTTGGGCAGCGATGTATATCAACAATAACTCTTTGTTAAAGTACAAGTATTTTTTTATCTCTGTTTAGAAATTTATTACCAAACTAATACGAAACATCAATAAATTGCCGGATAATTACAATAGATCATAAATTAACATATTTTAGAGAAAAGATGATAAATTCAGCAAACTACTCAAAAACCATTTAGCGTTTCGAATAAATACTACAAAATCACAAATTCGTATTTCTTTCAAAATTCCAAAAACTTTGTAAAAATTAAATAGAACTAATCTTTTTTCAAAATTCTAAAAATATTCCAAAAATTATTACAAAATCAGAGATTAAAACTTTTTTCAAAAATTCTAAAACTATTGCAAAAATTATACGAAAAATTGACTTTTTTCAAAATTCCAAAAATATTCCAAAAATTAGTATAAAATCAAATATTTAATTTTTTTCTAAATTTCAATAATATTCCAAAAATTCAAACTTTTTCCAAAATTCTAAAAATATTGCAAATATTATAACAATTTCAAAAGTTGACTTTTTTCAAAATTCCAAAAACTATAATCAAAAATTAAAAATTTTTCAATATTCTAAAAATATCCCAAAAATTCATACAAAATCAAAAATTGAAACTTTTTTCAAAATTCTAAGGATATATATAAAAAAACCTATTTTTTTTTCAAAATTCTAAAATGTTGCAAAAATTATAACAAAATCAAAAATTAAAACTTTCTCCGAAATTCTAATAATATTGCAAAAATTATTAAAAAATCAAAATATTGTAAAAATTAAATAAAATCAAACTTTTTTCAAAATTCTAAAAAGATTCCAAAAATTATTACAACATCAGAGATTAAAACTTTTTTCAAAAATTCTACTATTGCAAAAATTATAAGAAAATCAAAAATGGAAACTTTTTTCAAAATTCCAAAAATATTCCAAAAATCAGAATAAAATCAAATATTTAAACTTTTTCTAAATTCCAATAATATTTCAAAAACTCTTAAAATTCAAACTTTTTCCATAATTCTAAAAATATTGCAAAAATTATATCAATATCAAAAACTGAAACTTTTTTCAAAATTCCAAAAATTATAATGAAATCAAAAATTTAAATTTTTCAAAATTCTAAAAATATTCCAAAAATTCTTACAAACTCAAAACTTGAAACTTTTTTCAAAATACTAAAAATATATATAAAAAAAATCTATTTTTTTTAACTCTAAAAATATTGCAAAAATAATAACAAATTCAAAAATTAAAACTTTTTCCATAATTCTAAAAATATTGCAAAAATTATTACAAAATTGAAAATACAAACTTTTTTCAAAATTCCAAAAATATTTCAAAACCAAATTCAACAATTTCCATGTCCAATTTGATTTTCAATTACATTTACGTCATAAAAACAGCTACATTTTTTTTTTCAAAAAAATTGGCTAAAAAATAAATGAAATAAATTTTTTGACACACTTGACATTATTTTTTTGACATAAAAAAATATAATGCCATAATTCTCTATAATAAAAATAAAATTTTATGTTATATGAAATAATTAATTTTATTTTTTTCCAGAAAATTGGGTAAACAAATAAATAAAAATCTTTCTTTTTTTGGCAAACTTATAATGCCATAATTCTCAATAATAATAATAAAATTTCATGTCATACAAAATAATTAATTTTATTATTTTCCAAAAAATGGTAAAAAAATAATAAAAATCTTTCTTTTGACACACTTGACAACATTTTTTGACAAACTTATAATACCATAGTTCTCTTTAATAATAATAAAATTTCGTGTCATACAAATAATTAATTTTATTTTTTCTAAGAAACTGGTTTAAAAAATAAATAAAAATCTTTGTTTTGACACACTTGACAACATTTTTTTGACAAACTTATAATTCAATAATCTAGTTTTTGGTCTCACATCCCATCTAACAATTTAACCTAGGTAATCATTGAGTAAAGCTTTAAAAGAGGAATTTAAAATGGAAGGGGAAATTTAAAATTCTTGAACTATGCATGATAAAAGTTTTATACAAGCTCTACTCAAGGAGAAAAGGCGTATGAAAAAATATTCTTTATTCAAGAAGACATATATAATGCTTTATACATGTTTTATATAAGTGCTTGAATAAAGTGGTACAAAAGTTGTTATTCAAGGCTTATTCAAATACTGTCAAAATGTTACTTGAATAAAGTGCTTGAGTAAATCTTTTCTCAAGAGAATTACTCAGTGCCTATTCAAGAAGCGATGCCACTGAAAAAAAAATTGGTGATTGTTTCCTTTAGTTATTTTGGTTAATTGGGGCATTAAACTCGTTTTTTTTTGTATATTGCTGCTATTGAGTTAATTTTTTATCGGAAATTACAATTTATTTTACACATTTCGCATCTTTACAAACGCCTGTAGCAGGGATCGAACTCGTAACCTTTGATTCTCCAGGACCGCACGTTATCCACTTCTCTATTTAGCAGCTGTCATAAAGAAAATTGAAACTTAATCACTATTTTTTTTACAAATTATTTGTACACATTTTAAGTTTCGGACCACTACCACGACTATGAATTAATTTTAATTAATTAAAAGTGTACTAATAGTTTCCTAAAATGAGAATATGGGTAATTCTTTTATAAACCGAAAAGATTTGGACAAAATCTGACCGACTCATTTTTGATTTGACTGAAATTTTTTTTGTGGGTTTTTTATCGAAAAAAAAAGATATACGTGTTCGAGGATTTTTTTTTTTTGGAAAATAGAGCTGTTCTAAATTTCGTAATTTTCGGCTTGAAGACTTATTTTCAAAAATTCATAGCTTCGGTTTTATAGAAGAAAGAAGGTTTTTCTTTTCGTTATTTGAAAGTTAAAAGATGGAACTTTTTAAAAATAAATATTTTCAGCTAAAGTTATTAGCGAATTCCTATTGTTATAAACAAATAAAATGTTAAAATTAAATTTTAACCATTGCTCCACCTATAAAATTAGTTTTTAATATAATCATCGTATTTATCGTTCAATTTCCTATAAAAACGTATCTTTTTTTAATGGAGAAACGATATTTATTGTTAGAAATAAATTAATTTATCGAGCGCGGGACGACAAAAAATTCCATATATGGGTCATTCTTTTACATACCGAACAGATTGGGACAAAATGTGACTAGGCATTTTTGATTCAGCTGAAAAATTTTTTAATGGTTCTATATAAACATTATGATATACATGTTTGAGAATTTTTTGTGTTTTTTGTTTTTTTAGGGGAAATAGAGCGTTCCAAATTTCGAGAATTTTGTGATTTTTGGCTTGAAGACTTGTTTTCAAAGATTTATAACTTCGGTTCTGGTAGAGATAGAAACTTTTTGTGTGTTTTATTTTAAAGCATAGGGATGCAATTTAAAAAAAAATTGTTAATTATAAAAATTTTAACGAATTCTTATTGTTATAAACAAATAAAATTTTAAAATCAGTTTTTAGTAATTATCTAAAACAAATAAAGAGTGTTTAATGTAATCATTGTGTTCTACGTTCAATTTTCAATAAGAAACGTATATTTAATTAATGAAGAAATGAGTTTTACTGTTACAAATAAGTTAATTTTTCCAGCGCCGGACGACTAAAATTTATAACATTTGTTATCGTCTCGCGCTCGATAAATTAGTTCATTTCTGAAAGTAAAACTCATTTCTCCATTAATTAAATATACGTTTCTTATTGGAAATTGAACGTAAAATACGATGATTACATTAAACACTCTTTATTTTTTTTAGATAATTACTAAAAACTGATTTTAAAATTTTATTTGTTTGTAACAATAGGAATCTGTTAATAATTTTGATAATTAACAATTTTTTTTAAATTGCATCTCTATTATTTAAAATAAAACAGACAAAAAGTGTCTATCTCTACCAGAACCGAAGCTATAAATCTTTGAAAGCAAGTCTTCAAGCCAAAAATCACAAAATTCTCGAAATTTAGAACCGCTCTATTTCCCCTAAAAAACAAAAAAAAGAAAAAATCCGCAAACACGTATATCGTAATGTTTATATAGAACCCCTAAAAAAGTTTTCAGCTGAATCAAAAATGTTTTAGTCACATTTTGTCCTAATCTGTTCGGTATGTAAAAGAATGACCCATATATGGAATTTTTTGTCGTCCCGCGCTCGATAAATTAATTTATTTCTAACAGTAAATATCATATTTCTTCATTAAAAAAAGTATTGCGACGCTGATGCATAGGCTGACTTCACCACAGCTCTGGAAACATAGTGTTCTGGATATATAATGAGCTAATATCCATAAAATACTTTAATTAAAAGCTAACCAATATTATGGACTTCGTTGTTCTAATAATAAAAATATTAAAGCGATTCTGTTGTACGAGAAAAAGAAAACAAAAATTTTATCGGAAGTGACAAAGCGGAAGTTAGGATGCAGAACTGATGTAAACCGTACTAAATGTGTATGTACCAAATTTCATCCAACTCGATTATCAGGTACAGAAGCTATTGAGCTTCCAAAATAACAGGTGCTTGGAGGACCCCCTACCACTTTGTTCACTATCGCTAAAAAAACTAATCAGTTCCTTGCCATACATATTTGCATACTTTTGCAAACTGTAATCAAAATTACTTAACGAACGAATGTTGTATGCTTCCAACAAACATTGAAACAATAAACAGGTGTTCGAGAGGACCCCACCACTTATCCCAATATTGTCCAAAAACTAGTCAATTCTTTGTCAATAAAGTCTTTATCTTTTTTCAAAGTGCCATTAAAATTGATTAATGAATGAAATCTGAATGCTCCCAACAAACTTTAAAAACCAAGTGTGAAAAGTCAGCAGTTGTATGGTAGATCCCCCGCCACTTTGATCAATGTGTCCCAAAAGATGATAATTATCTTCTTACACTAATTGAAACCTTTCCATAAGTTTTATCATAATCACTTCATTATTGTAGGCGGTAGTGTGCATAAAGATACTGAAAAAACTGCCAACAATTAAAAAAAATATTTTTTTACCGGAAGTAAAAAACCGGAAGTTGGGATGCAGAATTTTTGTAAATCATACTAAATGCTTATGTACAAAGTTTCATCCAATTCGATTATCAGGTACAGATGTTATTGAGCTTAAAAAAAAAACAGGTGTATGGGACACGCCTCTACACTTTGTTCACTATCGCTCAAAAACTAATCAGTTCTTTGCCATACATGTTTGCATTTTTTCCCAAAGTGTTATCAAAATTGGTTCACGAACGAATGCTGTGTGCTCCCAACAAACATTGAAAAAATGATGACACAGTAAACAGGTGTTCGGGAGACCCCGTACCACTTATCCCAATATTGTCCAAAAACTGATCAGTTCCTTGTCATTTAAGTTTCCATCTTTTTCCAAAGTGTCATTAGAAATGATTAATGACTGAAATCTGTATGCTCCCAACAAACTTTAAAAACAAAGTGTGAAAAGTCAGCAGTTGTTTGGTAGACCCCCCCGCCACTTTGATCAATGTGTCCCAAAAGATGATAATTATCTTCTTAGACTAATTGGAACCCTGTTCCATAAGTTTCATCATAATCACTTCATTATTGTAGGCTGTAGTGTGCATAAAGACACTGAAAAAACTTAAAAAAAGAACAAAAAAATTTTCTTTTACCGGAAGAGAAAAACCGGAAGTTGGGATGCACAACTATTGTAAACCGTACTACATACTCATGTACCAAGTTTCATCCAATTCGCTTATCAGGTACAGAAGTTATAGAGCTTTCAAAAAAACAGGTGCTCCAGGGACCCCCACCACTTTGTTCACTATCGCTCAAAAACTAATCAGTTCTTTGCTATACATGTTTGCATCTTTTTCCAAAGTGTCATCAAAATTCGTTCACGAACGAATGCTGTGTGCTCCCAACAAACATAAAAACTTTGTGGAAAAAACCACCTGTTGTATGGTGGACCCCCCAACCCTTTATCCAATGTGCTCCAAAAGCTGATAAAATCTTTCTCATGTTATTTAAAAGCTTTTCGCAACGTTTCATAAAAATCGATCGGTGATTGTAGGCTACAGTAGGGATAAACACCTGAAAAAAAACTTTTTAACCGGAAGTGACAAACCGGAAGTTGGTATGCAGAAATATTGGAAACAGTACTAAAACCTTATATACTAAGTTTCAATAAGATCATAGCCGGAGATCAGAAGTTATTCAAGATTTAAACTTAGAGGTGTTCGGGAGACCCCCCGCCATTTTGTCCAAATTTGAAATGAATCCAGATCTTCCATTTTCAAGTGAACCTGTATCATTTGCCAAAGTTTCATCAAGATCCTATGCAGAAAACTCACTCATATACGATATCTACGCATGTGTTTCCATTCAATTGTACGATTAAAAATGATTAAAGAATAAAAATAAAATAAAAAAAAGGAAAATAAAATTCATAAATAAAAACGTGCCTGGCAGGAATCGAACACAGACCCTCTTCCTCATCGTTTACCCTTAAGCACTCGTTCATTAAATCAATTTCCACGTCAGGAATAAAACGTTACTCAATACAGAACAAAAGTGTTACTCAAGCTTCGTAACGGGTATAGTATGCTGTGATTGGCATTACTTTCAGTTGCACAATTTGGCTGGTTAATAAATAAATGTTAAATGACCATATTAAATAAACGTTCTACGTTATATTTTCCATAAGTCAGTTGCAATCTGTTGCAAGTTTTGATATAATTTTTCCCAAGCAAATTGCGCACAATATGGCGATTACATACATTTAATACAAAAATGAATTGGTGACAAATTATCATCAGTTTATTTATTTGTTGACCAACTCAAATCATTATATAAACCATCATCAGAAATGGTAAATCTCAATCAATTTATAAACCATCATCAGAAAGGTTTGATTAAAAGGTTGCGGAATAATGGCAATTGCAAATTTCCGTTGACGAAAATATCTCTACCATTTTGAAATAATCTTTTGTATTAATCAATAATAGTTTGTTAAAGTTCTTAAAGGTTTGTTAACTTTTTAAACACATCGATAAGTGATTTAATAAAAGAACACACAATCGCGAATTAAACAACGAACTGTCAAAAATATTGACAGATCGATTTGTTGTAAATCTTTTAATATTCATTGAAAACAGCCGTATATAAGAAATATTACTTGAGTAACAATTTTCTTGAATACTACTAAAATTATTATACATAAATAAAGTCGTATACAAGGAACTATCCTTGGGTAAGAATCTTCTTGGATTCTTCCTAAAAGTTGTACTTTAATAAAGGTTTATATAAGGGATAGAATTCTTGAGTAAAAACATATTGAATACTACCTTAAAAGTTATATGTGAATAAAACCTTATAAAAGGTATTATACTTGAGTAACAGCTGCTTGAATATGCCCTAAATATTTATTATTGAATTGAGCTTTACTTAAGGAATTATACAAGAAACTTAGTGAATCTAGTCTTTTACAAGCTTTTTTTAGGTCAAGCTTCAATAATATGGTCTTACACAATGCTTTTTCAAGTTTAGTTGGAATAATTTAAAAAATTTAGGCGAAATTGTTACCTGGGATACTAATCCCTGCCATCAAGATTTCTCCGCATTCTTTGTTCCTACTCATTATCACTTAAAATGGACATTTTTTAAGCAAAAAATATGCTTATTTCCTTGTTTTAACACACTTGACACACTTCCAGTACAGTTATCGAACACATCGTCCTTTTGGCTCTTACTATTGAATATACCTATTTTTAAAACCCAAAATTTTTTAAATCCCTTCTACAGTTTTCTAGATTTTGTCGGTTGTGACGGCTGGCCTTTCGATCTTTCGGTTTTCTTAGATCTTTCAGACCGAAGTAATAAAAGAAAATTTGTCATTATTAACCTAGGTAGTTTTTTGTTATAATTATTGACCTAGGTTGAGAAAAATTACTTCTCATCGGGGCATTCAAGTAAATAATGACGATTTCTCAAGTTAGTAGATAAAAATAGTGGATTCTTGTATGAGTTTAGAATGATGGCAGTTCTTCACGAGGATGAAGTTTTCCGGAACGAGCACAGCGAGTGGAGGGAATCATCCGAGTGAAGAGTTGTCATCATCCTATGCGAATACAAGTTTATTTATTTTATTTTATAAATAATTTATTATTATTTAAATATATTGCATTTTATTTATTTTTCACAATAAAATATTTGAAATTAAATAAAGACTATCAAATCAACAGTGTTGTTATAACAAATTAAAAAACAAAAATTAAGTTCATAATATTTGTGACTTAGGAAATTGTAAGTATGCATTTTAATTTATTAGTATTATGGAGCTGGAATAACAGCTGGAGTCGCATTTACAGTCTTTTAACAAAATTATATGCAGGACAGGAAAATGAATAGAGAAATTGTTCGTTTATGCAGAGATGCAATGATGGATTCATCATCATCTAGCGAGTTTAGGAGCTCAAAAGAAGGGTTGTGTCAACAATGTTCAGAGAGGGTTGATCAAAAGAAGGTTGAAAATTTCATTGGCTATGTCATAAAGAAATATAACACCAACGGTAGCTTACAAACTCGTTCGAAGAATCTAGTAATTTAAAAGTCTCCGCTGAAACGCCGTGCCTTGCGTTCTGATGGTAATAAAATTATTTTCAGATATTTTATTTGAAACTGAAATTGATTAAATCTTTAAACTGTTAAGGTTTACCGTTTACCATCACCGTTTACCTAATAAAAACTCATATACAAAGTATATTTAATAAAATTTATTAAATGTTGCACCTTCAGCATTTTTTAAACATGTTTAAACATTTACTAGAATTTTAAATATCACCATCATACATTTTCCAACTACCAACGAACAGTTGTCACAAAAAGCCCAGGAAGCGAAATTTATTAAAAGTGAGATGAAGAAATTTTCGGTGACCACCACTTTAATTTAACGAAGCATCGTTCGTCTCAATGTCAATGTCTCAATCCTTAGGCTTAGTAGTATAACCTCTGCTCTCACCTAAGCGAACATAGTCTAGTAGTAGTGGTACCAAAAATTTAATTAATTTACAATATGTGTTATTATGGTTTTCCATATTATTCACTGTTTGTGTGCTTCTGTCACTTTTGAATTAAAATGCAATATTTCAAAATATACTTTTTACTGTTTATTTTTAATTTTTTATTTTATTAATAATAATACAAACTTCCTTATAGTAACAATTTAGATACTAATTTAAGAACTACGTCATTGTAAGTCGAAATCGATATTCTATAAAATAAAAACTGAAATTCAAATTGTTACTATAAGGAAGTTTATATTATTATTAATAAAATAAAAAATTAAAAATAAACAGTAAGAAGTATTTTTTTTTAATTATTGCATTTTAATTGCATTTTAATTAATTTGTTCAATTTTAAATTCTTGGTTTTCAAGACGCCATAAGCTGTGTAGATGGATGCTACAGTTATATAAGAAAGCCTGTTCAAAAAATTCGGAAAACTTGACCTAAGTCATTTCAAAGAATTAGATTTTGTAATTGTAAGAATAGTACCTGGGCCACCTACATAATTTTGTGATTACCACATATTTTATACTTCGTGATGCGCCTGTTCTCGACGAGCCCGAAAACATTTGTTCTGCGATTTTTTTCAAATCGGCCGCTTTTGCTTTCGGCAAGCTCCGAAAAATGCCGATTGCCCGGGATCTTGTAAATTTTTGTTTTTTTTAACTATGGGGGTTGGAAATTTGATTTAGAACACAAGGGTAGCCTTCTCCGACAAAAATTTGTCTGCTATTGTCTAGTCCGACAACCCAAACATCCAAAATGTTAGTTGTCGGACTCGACAATAACAAACACATTTTGGTCGGACAAGCTTACCCTCGTATTCTAAAACAAATTTCCAACCTCTACAGTTAAAAAAAATAAATGTGGTTGCAAATTTACAAGATCGCGGGCAATCGACATTTTTCGGAGCTTGCCGAACGCAAAAGCGGCCGATTTGAGAAAAATCATAGAACAAATGTTTTCAGGCTCGTCAAGGACAGGCACATCACGAAGTATAAAATATGTGGTAATCACAAAATTATGTAGGTGAAGGCCCAGGGACTAGAAATTGTGATCGAAAATCGGAAATGTGAAATACGGCACAACAACTTCAACATTTAACCTCAGTTTGATATTGGATTTTATAAGTCATTTTTTTAAATTAAAAATAAGTTTCATTTTTTCCATTAATATAAACTTCCGAAGGTCTAAGAAATTAAAATTTTCGTACAGAAATCTCCTTGGTGTTAGTACAGATTTAGATTAAATATAGCTTTTATTGCTTTATTCATTAGTCTATGGACTTCCTTTAAGACCTCGTCACTACATTGCGACCGTGATATTGTAGCTATAAGTGGCAGAATGTACGAACTATAAATCTGGTATTGTGTTTTAACATATGAGAAATAACGTTTATAACATTTGGACCTTTGGTAACTAAATTAATTTACCCGGGATGCCGTTTATCCCCCAAACGAAACTTAACTTTGGAAATCTCTTATAGCTGGAATTTATTTTTCCATCAAAAAAATTAATAAGTACAAAAATCTAACGAAAAAATAGTAATCATAATAATATAAATAATAAAAACCTTATTTTATATTCTGTTGTTGATGCTGTTTCCACCAGTTGCAATACCACGCTCCAAAGTTGTTAAATTTCGTTCTGAATAAGCAGAGATATTATTTCGGGTACCCAGTGAATTCCTTTAAGCCAATATTTGTTTAATTCCTGATTTGAAATATAGAATATCCATTTGGAACTACGCACCACTACTATTGTTGCTATTATTAATCAAAAACCTTGACATCTTTTTGATAATCCAGATTTGTATTATATATATCGAAAACAAAGAACATCTGGTGTCACAGGATGAAACATTTTCATTAATGTTAACTTCTTATAAAATGGACAATTACAAGTCACAATTGGCCATAATAAATTTTTTTATTTGTATTCTTATTAATGTTTACAACCATAACACAATAATAATTTCATTGTAAATTTGACTTATAATATTTTGTAATTGATGGACTTGTATTATTTCACATCACATTAGTTAGCAATTAACTTAAAAAAAGCCCACATATATCTTAACACATTAATGAATCTAGTTTTATGTAATGTTTTCACAAACTCAATTGAACATTTTATTTTAAGATTCAAAAACAGAATGACCTATTTCTAAAAACAAAATGTGTTTTTGTTAATTCTTTTTGACATCTTATCATGTCAAAATAGCTCGGGTAATACTAAAAAAAAAAATTCAATAAAGATTAATAACGACATCTGTTTGTTAGAATTGGAAATAAAAATTTAGTACGTTCGTTGCTTTTTATAGTACAATTGAAATTTAACTAGCAGTTAAGTATTAGAAAATTTTAAATTATTGTTAAAGTGAAAATGAATGGAAACTAATGAAATACATTTTTATTGAATTGAAAACGAAGATGAATTTGGTTTTATTATTGTTTCGTGATTATTGCGATCGTTACACCATGAATTCAAGGTAGAAACCAAGATTTTTACTCTTGAAATCACAAAAACGTCGCCATCCCCTCCATGACAGAAAACCACCGAACTACTTCCACTTATTAAACTGTATCTGGGATCGAGATACCCACAGTCACTGGCGTCAAGACCGATGACCGGTTCCAACACTCATGAAGTCCTTAAGAACCTCACTGAGCATTGAGACCGACCATCCATCCGAACGTCAGCACCATTAATAAAACCAATTCCAACTAGAAAAAAGGTGGAGTTAATTCGCCCGGAAAAATTCGTCCGATGGAAGTTGTAAAACGCAAAGAAATGAGAGGAAAAAAAAACAACGAACGCCCCAATTCAACAAAACACAAAAACCTTTTTGTAAAAACAACCTTGTATAAGAACAACAAAAACCGCTGTCGCCGCTAATCTTTACTGAATCTTTTACAAAAGCTCCCAAAATATTGTAATATTGTATATGTATAAATATAATTTATTTATTTAATTTCAGATATACTGAAATATATATATATACCTAAAATTAGTTATTGACGACACACCCCTATGGAAAAAATATTTATTTATTTTAAAATTTGAAAAAATATTTAAAGATGTTTATTTATTGGGTGGTCCTCCTAACTCAAAATATTTATTTAATTTTTTTAAAAAAATAATAGATATTTATTTATATCTTGATGTTTTGCTTATTAAAAAAATTTATTTATTTAGCTACCTAAAATTAACTTAAATTTAAAAAAAATTATTTATTTAATAAAAATTTTATTTATTTAATTTGTGAAAAATTGTTTGATTTATTTTATTTTTATTTAATATCATAAGAGATTCCCAAAATCAAGATTCGTCTGGAGACAATTTAAAAAGTAAGTATGGCTACAATATCCATATTGTTTAAATTTAAAATATCGCGTTCGCGAGCCCACTCCAACAATGCATGTGAGAACCTACTGGAAAAGCCCCTAACGACCAGATTCTACAGAACAGATTCTCCCCAACCTAATAAAACAATCACAACTGTCACGATTAGACACTAGGTCCACTTCTACTGACCCAGTTGTGCTTGTTTAACCTACAAATAAATTACAACTAAACCTAATGCGAAAGTTGTAGAACGCTCCCGAGCACCAGACTTCAAATCTTAAACTCTATGAAAAATTGTTCTATTGTAAAAGCTAAGTGGAAAAATGGAAAGTTTTTGAATTTGTATGAGGTGAAGCCTCTGATCCTGAAAGCAAAGTACAATTGGTTCTTCTCTTCATTACACCGAAGAAGCCTCTGAGCAAAGAATGGTACTACTGGTTTGCACCTAAGTACAAACACAGCACCACCACTCCTCGTCCCTGAGGACTTCCTCGCCGAATGAAGAGAAGAAACCAATGTTCTTCGATCGCATAACCCCGATGGCCATAGGCGATCTAAGAACGACATCAATGTTAAAGGGATAAGCCCTATGGATGGCTTTTTAGGCCTACCGCTGAGAGAAATTATCAATTACACACCAATAAAAAAATTAACACCCAAAAAAAATCAATTAATTCTAACAAACGCTCAACTGTAGTGGAATGTACAATATTTTCATCGCGAGATTAAAAATAGTTCGAATCTACCACAACCAAAACAGGATTTTCACCGATTATAACCATTAGTGGTAAAGAAATTAAAATCATGTATTTGTTTCACGCAGGCCAAAATGCATCGTTAAAACGAGCATCAGATTCGAGATCTAATTTATTTGCTACACACAAAAAGTTCAAATGGCTAAATCGTTTCATCGGTTTGGTTTCTCAATTTCATCTCGTTGGTGCTATTGTAACATAACACTCCACACAAACCACTACATCCGCTTCCTATATACCAAAAATATGTACAAATATGTACAATTATACAACAATTAACCTACTATATACACTATGTACAATGACAGTATAAAAAAACAGTCTCCGAAAAAAATTACTGCCCCAAAACGGTTTTTTTCCAAATTCAGAACAAAATACATTTCAAAGATGCACACAATTTCCCGGGGCCACTTGCGGTCCCAACCACCGTCGAGGGTTCTCTCCCCTGTGATTGGACTCAGAGATAGCGTTCTCTTCAGCCAATATCTCCGCATAAGCGTGCATGACTGACGAGAACTCTACCTCCTCGGCCAACCACGCTGCCTTCTGCTTCTTCCTCCTACTCTTTTTCTCCCTCCACCTTTTCCTATCCCTTTCTAGCCTCCTCAATCGATATCTCTCTCGCGCATCCATCACTTCATCCACACACTCATTCACTTCATCAACTACCACTTCTCCTACCAACTCATTCACTTCCTCATTTACAATCTCACAAATCAATTTATCCAGAACCTCATCATATTTTTCTTCATAAATATCATCCATTAATTCCAAAAATATTTTATGTTTTACTCCATCCAAAATCACATTTATCATTTCATCCACCACATTCCTCGCCTCAACCATTCTCTCTTTCCTCTCTTCATTCGCTCTCCCATCCACTTCATTCATCCAGGGCTCAAACCCACCTGGCCGACACCTCCTTAATAACCCCTGACCCCTCATAATTGTATACATTCTTAACAAAATTCAAAATATATAATACGAAATCCAATAACAAAGGTTATTGCAAATTTTATATAAAATATTCAACTTCCCAATGTATATAAAATATTTTTACAATAAAAAAACCAAAACCATAAACTGGTTTGTATTATACCGTAGTATTACGAAAAAAAAATTAACACGTAAACCAACCTGGTCTACAACGCCCAGTTTATACAATAACTGGTTTATTAAAAAAAATAAACAAAAATCCGTACGTCGTAAAACCAACACTGGTTTTTCCCCAAAAATTCATATAATAGTAATTAATTATATATTATTATTAATAATTGTATAATAATAATTAATTTCTTTCCTAAAAATAAAAAAAAACCAATAACTGGTTATCCAAAAAGTGTTTGGTAAAAATATCTCTCGCTAAAATATATTTAAACCAATCTGGTAAATATGAAAAATTAACCGTTATTACGGTTTCTACTATCAAAACACGTTTTTGTTTTGCTACGCTGGCAACACCCACAAAACAAAAACCTAACGGGTCCTGTTTGGTTCGGCGTCACGTCTAACAATTACAACTATTTACACCTGAAAATTCGACGATATCACAATTAATTGCATTATAATTGCATCATCATCAAAAATAGTTGTAAAATATTTATTTATTTAATATTTAATATAGAAAAAAAACCCAATACTGGTTTTACACAAAATATAAACGGTTACCTATAATAAATCCAAAACTGGTTTATCAAAAATCTATAAAACACAAAAACCAAAAAAACTGTTTTTTCCAAAAATTTCCATAATAATATTGCGCCAAAAATAAAAATATCTATTTTTGCGCCTAAAAAAATATGACTCATCAAAAAATATCACTAAACCCATATAAAAAATAACCACAAAAACCAAAGTCTTTGTTTCAAGCGCCACGTATAACATTTGGACCTTTGGTAACTAAATTAATTTACCCGGGATGCCGTTTATCCCCCAAACGAAACTTAACTTTGGAAATCTCTTATAGCTGGAATTTATTTTTCCATCAAAAAAATTAATAAGTACAAAAATCTAACGAAAAAATAGTAATCATAATAATATAAATAATAAAAACCTTATTTTATATTCTGTTGTTGATGCTGTTTCCACCAGTTGCAATACCACGCTCCAAAGTTGTTAAATTTCGTTCTGAATAAGCAGAGATATTATTTCGGGTACCCAGTGAATTCCTTTAAGCCAATATTTGTTTAATTCCTGATTTGAAATATAGAATATCCATTTGGAACTACGCACCACTACTATTGTTGCTATTATTAATCAAAAACCTTGACATCTTTTTGATAATCCAGATTTGTATTATATATATCGAAAACAAAGAACATCTGGTGTCACAGGATGAAACATTTTCATTAATGTTAACTTCTTATAAAATGGACAATTACAAGTCACAATTGGCCATAATAAATTTTTTTATTTGTATTCTTATTAATGTTTACAACCATAACACAATAATAATTTCATTGTAAATTTGACTTATAATATTTTGTAATTGATGGACTTGTATTATTTCACATCACATTAGTTAGCAATTAACTTAAAAAAAGCCCACATATATCTTAACACATTAATGAATCTAGTTTTATGTAATGTTTTCACAAACTCAATTGAACATTTTATTTTAAGATTCAAAAACAGAATGACCTATTTCTAAAAACAAAATGTGTTTTTGTTAATTCTTTTTGACATCTTATCATGTCAAAATAGCTCGGGTAATACTAAAAAAAAAAATTCAATAAAGATTAATAACGACATCTGTTTGTTAGAATTGGAAATAAAAATTTAGTACGTTCGTTGCTTTTTATAGTACAATTGAAATTTAACTAGCAGTTAAGTATTAGAAAATTTTAAATTATTGTTAAAGTGAAAATGAATGGAAACTAATGAAATACATTTTTATTGAATTGAAAACGAAGATGAATTTGGTTTTATTATTGTTTCGTGATTATTGCGATCGTTACACGTTGCCTCATAATTCCAACTAATGGTGCCATTTTTTTAAGTATTGCGTTGCATGTTGTTTCAAATTAAGTTTTTCATCAATTAAAAGACCCACATATTTCGTCAATTTCGATGTAAGAAGAATTTGTTCATCGATTGTAATTACTGGATTAATACTTATTTAATTTTTCTTTTAAAAGGTAATATAGTTATAAATGTGTTTATTGTTAATTTCTTCCATGCGAGCCAGTTATGAAAACGCTTTAAGTCATTATTTGTTTTCTAATTTCTAATTCCATTTCTAGTTTACTTTTATGGGAATAAATAAGTAGTGTGTCATCTGCTTATATAAAATAATCAGCCTTTAATATTACTTCTTTGATATTTTGAAAGTAAGTAAAGAAGAGGACCTAACACTGATCCTTGCGGTATACCCATTTATATTGTATTGATCGTGAGGATGGGCCTAGCCCGAAATATATAAAATATATAACAATATATTTTAATTAAAAACGGGGTTAACAAATAGAAAAAATAAATGAAACAAAGGGTTGAAAAACAACATAATAAATAAATTTTTTTTCCTAAACTAATCAATCAAACTTGAAATTCACGAGTAAAAGTTTTTTCATTGTGCACGGCACCGTAAGTTTTTACATTTTTACTACCATGGTCGAATTTTTCCGTTTAAGCAAAACCTTCTTCAGTTACTACCCTGATTATTGGACGCCATTTGCAAAAAACACTGAACCATCAAAAATGTATTTTTGTGTGATTGTAAAAACTTTACAGTGTAAATAGAGTAAAAAATGTTATACTATACATAGTGTAAATACACAGAGAAACAGACATGAATTTCAATTTGAAATTTTGTAAACTTTGATTTTGTAAACTTTGATTAAGTTTATTCAAAAACCTTTCACCTAAAATGTTTTGTTTCAATATTAATTGAAAAAAAATTAACTTAATATATTTACATTTTATTGCAATTTTTTAAAAAATAAATAAAAATAAATAAAAAATAGTAAAATAAATAAATATATAAATAATAAATCAAATAAATAAATAAATAAATAAATAAAAAAATAAAAAAATAAATAAAATAAAAAAAATAAATAAATAAAAAAATATAACACTAAATAAAAAATAAATAATAAATAAATAAGTAAAAATAAATAAAAAATAATAAATAAATTTTTAATATAACATAATATAACAAATAAAATAAATAAAAATAGATTAAAAATAATATAACACTCCCAAATACAGGAGTGAAAATAATAAAATATCGTTTTTTCTCCTAAATTGAAATAAATATTTTCTTTCAATTCCTCACAGATTTATTTTTTTCTTCTAAATTGATGCATTCCAACGTAAAAATAAATAATTTTAGTGAATGTTTTGTTCAGTTTGGAAGTATTGTTATAAAAATATATTAAAAGGATGAAGAAAAGGCACTAATATTCTTCTTTTACAAATGGATGAAAAAAATGAAAATAAAATAAACACTCCATAGTAGTGAAATCGAAAAAACTAAACATTTTACTCTTCGGGGAAGAACGATATTGAAATTTTAAACATTTTAATTTATGAATACTATTCTAGGGAATAAAATGAGTGCTCGAATAAAATAAAATTGTAAACCCTGAAAAAAACATAAATGTGTAAAACCATATAGTTATAAGAAAAACAAAACAATCAGAGTTGTAATTACAGAAGGTATTTGCGTAAGTGTAATACAAAGAAATTCTATTTCACAAAAATAAATTAAAATAAATTGTATAATCTTCGGTTTATTTTACTAGTTTTTAAATAAAACAAACGCCAAGCATTAGATCATTAATCTCTTATTATTATTTCTCAAATATTTCGAGGTTTGATTAACCTCTTCCGCAGTGAGACATTTAATTAATTATTAGAAAACATGACTAAAACACACATATCACATATCTAAAACTCTAAAAATGTAGAGATTAAAAGCCAATAAAAACTTATAAACTATTAGCAAACTTACAATTAACATTTAAAACTGAAAATGTTAAAATAAATGTTATAATAAACTATAACAGTTTTCAGTTTTAAATGTTAATTGTATGTTTGCTAATAGTTTTTATTGGCTTTTAATCTTTACATTTTTAGAGTTTTAGATATGTGATATGTGTGTTTTAGTCATGTTTTCTAATAATTAATTAAATGTCTCACTGAGGAAGAGGTCAATCAAACCTCGAAATATTTGAAAAATAATAATAAGAGATTAATATTAGATCGGCGTTTGTTTTATTTAAAAACTAGTAAAATAAACCGAAGATTATACATAGTATAAAAAGATTAGATTTGTGGTATAAATTACATTATAAACGAAACAAAATAATATTAAAATAAATTGTTTAATTTATTAAATGATTATTTAACTGTTAAACTTTAATTAACTTTATGTAAAATACGTTGAAAATTTATTTTCACAAAACCAAAAAGTTTTTGTTTTGTTTATAAAAAAGCTCTGCTGGTTTACCTAGAAATAAACAAATATACAATATCAACATTAATTACTGATATAAAGTTTGAATTATTATATAGTTGGGTTTATAAAAAAATTAAAAATTCAAATTTGTCTATTTACTTAACCGCACCGTACTTTTAAAAACGTTTTGTTTTATAAATTTCGATATTTCAAAAATTCAACTACAGAATAACAATTGCATTGTAAGATTCTTGCAATCTAATCGTCATTTAGATTGGGCAGATTTTTATTCGCGCTGATAGTTTTTAGCAATAAACTTATTGTTTTTGGTTTATTCAACTAATTAAATTAGATAAGTTTATTCAACTAATTAAATTAATGAGTTATATGGAAATTTTTACGACAGTTTTATATTTTCTTTTAGTAAATGTTGCCATAAAGCTGGAAATGTTAGCATATAATATACTTTATCCGAGTTTATTCAATTGCAGTAAATAGTACTTTATTCCTGAGATGTTTAATGCATGATAGTAAACTACCTATCGAGATTTTTAAATGTGAATTTTACGAAAACATTAAATGTAAAATTTAATTCAAATGAAATTTCGTTTCAAGTTTAAGATTCAGTTTTCTAAAATCAGAGATTTTCTTTTCTGTAATCAAACTTTTTGTCAAAAATGAATCCTGTGATGAGTTTTTTTTTTTCAAGATTGACACTTGTAAAAAAACACAAAGATTTATTAAAGAAATTCTAATAAGATGTTAAAATAAAAATTCAAATGAATATGAATATGAATTCAATTAAATTGGTTGTATTGTTCTGAAATCTTGATATATTTTATACCAAATATTCTTGAAATCAAATTTTTTGTTTAATATTTAAAAAATAATAGTGAAAAAATACAAATAATTAATAAAATAAATAAACAATAGTACATTATTTAATTCATCAGTCAAAGCAACCGTACAATATAGACGTTGTTTTTTTCGAGTCAATTTTTTTTTAAAATATAAATATAAAACACTTTAAAAAGTAAAAATTTGCACGACCATAATATTATGCACAAAACTTATAAGCAGCTTGCTTGGTAATTAAATATTAATTAAATCAAAACAAATCTTTTGATCCAAATAGTCAAAAACATTATAACATATATTGAATTTGAAACATTTGTTTTAATAAACAAAACCTAAATAATACTTTTTTATTCACCTATATATTAAAGTGTTACTTTATTACTGTGATTTGCGGCTTTAAAGTATTACTTTTCAACTATTTATTTTGTCATCATAGCTACGTCCAATGTCGTCATAGCTACGTGATCGTCGCGGGTATGTTTTTTTCTCTCTGAACTATGTTTGAGAAAATTGTTTTAGCAACACTAAGTTGACGGCTTTTAGCATCATATTTATTCTGTCTAATTTCTCTTATTCTTCATAGTTGAGAGATAAAAGCATACCGCGACGACCAGATATAACAAAAATTCATACAATTTAGAAGTAGACATTAGCGTAACAAATATAGGTCCCAGTTAAATTTGAATTATTTATGGGTTAAACAATTAGATTTGAAGAGAAAATCATTTTTTCTATTAACAGTTTTGTTTTATTATTAATTTAATTCATAAACATATATTCATAAAACAGTTTATGGGCTAAAGTAATGATTGAGTTTAATAAATTCAGTCGTGAACCAATTGATTTCAGTTATTTGTGAAGAAATGAAATGAATAGTTAAATATAATTTTTTAACGTTTATTCATATATTATTTTTTTGCATTGATATTGTTTCTTAAATTAATTGTTTTTCAATACATACTTAGTTGATTTTTTATTAAAAATAGTACATTATGATGCTAGGACGTAAAGCTAAAGATTTTGGACGGATGTTGAGTTTGCAAATCGATGCGCTAGCCGAGAATTGCACCCACATTAAGTCCAAAATAGTTTACGTCCGTGCATCATATACTATTTTTTATTCGCCGCAAGCAAAATATTTTAAGAAAAGTTGTTTATTCTAAATTAAAATTATAAATTTTCATAAATTTTAAAATAAAAAAATGTGGAACAAGTAACCTTTGAAAAAATATTTATTATTTTTTCCAAATTCTATGACAACAAATGATAACAACTATTTTAATTGGATAATGAAATTTTGAATTTGCGGGTTGCTTTGATAAAAAAATTTATTTTTCATAGAATTTAAACAAATACAAATGCGTTTTACTTTTTTGGACGTAGCTATGACGACAAAATAAATAGTTGAAAAGTAATACTTTAAAGCCGCAAATCACAGTAATAAAGTAACACTTTAATATATAGGTGAATAAAAAAGTATTATTTAGGTTTTGTTTATTAAAACAAATGTTTCAAATTCAATATATGTTATAATTTCAGTTTATTTGATAAATTATTAAAATAATATTTATCCAATCAATAGATCATTCGATATTCAATAGGCAATGATCTATTGATTGGATAAATATTATTTTAATAATTTATCAAATAAACTGAAATTAAAAAACAGATCACAAGAATTTAATGTTACTCATCTCATTATATTCTAGAAAACTTATAAATATGTTATAATGTTTTTGACTATTTGGATCAAAAGATTTGTTTTGATTTAATTAATATTTAATTACCAAGCAAGCTGCTTATAAGTTTTGTGCATAATATTATGGTCGTGCAAATTTTTACTTTTTAAAGTGTTTTTTCCATTTTATTTAACTAGTTTTTTCATGATAATTCAACTCAATATTTTAGGCATCTCGTTATTTTGGCTCGGTAGGATCGAAATATTAAATTTAAACAAACAGAAATCTTTTCGGACAAAAGTTCTTTTTCACTTTTCTCCACTAGGATAAAAAACAAAAAAATGGTGTATGTTAGTCAGCATTCAATTCAGAAAACTCTTACTCCAAACAAATTATGTGATTGTTAAGATGCACAGTTGCGATGAACGGAACAATATAAATTGTGGCGAGCGACCGAACGATCAAAATTTTGAATGCGCCTTTAATTAAATATTGCAGTTCACCATCTTGATTTCCATGCACTTTACTTGTGGTTTTGGCATGTCACAAGCCACATGCCACAAAGTATTTTCTTTTTTGTTTTTATGATTAATTTAATTGTTTTATTTATCTATCTGCAATGAATTAAATATATTAAGTAAAATTTAAAAAAAACAACGCCATGTCCGAACAAATGTTTTATTTATTAAATGGATGGTGGTGGTCCACATATGTATAGTATAATTCAGTGATTTGCCTGCTGGAAAATTTATTTCATAACTCATGAATCTACACAACTTTTTATAAAAACGATATGTCATTTAGCGTAGAAGAAAAGAGTGAAATTCCAATAAAAAAGCAAATAAAAGCTGAATGCGTTAGAAATGCTGGAAATGGAACATTACAAATAGTTGATTATTTTAAGGAGGTTTTAACCGTTTTATCAACACATGCGCTATGGTTGCAGCACATTTTAATGCAATTACCAGACTATTCCCAGATCTACGAATAGCTGCTGTAGAGTCTCTAAAATATCATTCTTTGAATCCTGAATTTGGAATTGTTGGCTTATCAACGATAATGTCATTTCATCAAGGTCGTCGTGTCATTAAATTTAATTACACCACATTGACGCAACTCAATTGGATTCAACATCACAGTATCAACTAAACTATGGGAAGCAATCATCCATAGAACCACTTATATTTGGGGACATGTGTCATAAAGCACTGGGTTTACTTTCCTAGGGGATGTATTCTAAAACTTCAGTTTTTACGTTTTGATACTTAAAACATTTGTTTTCATTCTATAAGTCTTTTAATATTTCTGGAAAATTATAAGAGGCGTCGTTTGATAGATCAATAAAATAAACAATAATTTTTCAGAGCTCCATGATATCGAAAAACTTTATATGTTGATCTTTTGGTGACTTTATGGTTCAATGATACATACAATTTGATAAAACTCAAATTGATAATACCCTTTGGATTTTCAATTAAGATATATAATTTTAACTTTATTGAATAAATTATAAAAATATCAAATGAAAAGTAAATTAAATATTTTTGATTCAATATATGTTATAAGGTTTCTGATCCCTACCGCTTCGTATTTGTTATAAAAATTGACTTGCTGAGATGTAAGGGAAAGTAAAAACAAAAGTAAAGTTGAAATTTTTATTGGTTAATATTTATTGGCTCTTGTTATTAACATTGTGCATTTTTGATTTTTATAAGAATATACGTAAATGAGCTAAGAAAATTTAAACGATTTATTTGTACGAACATATATTTTCCATATCAGCTCCACTGATTTTCGCTTGACTTATAGTCATCCACCTACAACATATTTTATCTAAACTAACAGTTTGAAAGGGTTCTACAGAAAGCTATTTAAAATTAGATAAAGGTTTAAAAATAAACCTTACAAATGTATGATTGTTTTAGTCAGTTTTTATTATATTTCAAAATGTATTGATTGTTACACTCTTTTTATGACTCTTATGATTATCCGTACAGATTTAATTATCTCATAACACTTCTGCAGTTTCAATACCATAATACCTCAAACAACAATCATGGATGAAATGATATGAAAAGTATCAAGCGTTTTTTATTAAATCAAGAGTCAAATGTCTATGAAATTTTCATTCAAACCATAAATCTAAATACATATATTTACAAATTACAAATACATATCCTTTATTTGTAAATTAAAAAAATTTCATTCATTATTTTTTCTTATACCTTAAACAACTAACAACAACAACAACAAACTACATTAAATGCATAAATGTTTCCATTCACATTTCATACAGGTATTATACAAGTACAGTACATACAGTATTATACATACAAGTATTTAATATAATTTTTCTATTTATTACTACCACCCTCATATCCCAAATGTGATGCGATGCGATAGATAAAACAAAAATAAGTATGTACTCACAAGTCATCATAGAGTCCTTTTTTTGTATTGGAAAAATATAATAAATAATTCTTTATAGTCCGTCTCTGAATTTTTTTTTCTGTTTGTTCAATTTATCCCGTTACGGTCTGTTTTGTTTAAAATTGAACATTTTAACCAATTTTGGGAATTTTAATCTGGAAAACTATTATCTTGGGAACGGCGTAACTTACAAACCTGGGGTAAATTTTAATGGAAAGATTTTGCCAAAACTAGGCTCCATCTCTAAAATCAATACATAGTAATGGTTCTACGATTTTTAAATGACGATTGAATCTCAAGGTTATGAATCTTAATGTATAGTAATAGACGAAGTTATTTTCACTGGTCGTGCTCAATAACTATCGCTATTGCACAATAAAAATTTAATTTTTTTTTTAAATATATTTTACTCTTATTTAATTTTATAATAATTTTATTTTATTTTAACAGTAAATTAACTCAATTTTCCTTTAATTTAATTATCTCTTTATCTTTTTTAGGTAAGAATTTTGACAGAAAAAATTGTGTTTTAAAATCGAAGGTCTTGAAGTTCTTGAAGTATACTGGATTAAAGTGTTTATAGCTGAAAAATAATACAATTTCTGAAATTTCTGGTTTAGTCAATCAACCAGAATTGAAGTACTGATATTTAAAAAATAATAAGGCTATAACACACAAGAAGAAAATTTCAAAATAAGGAATTTTTTTAAGGAACATAAAGAACATTAAGGAACATAAGGAACATTGTACACAAAATACCTGTAGATGGAATATTGTATTCCGAAACATGTTGTAATTAATAAAGTTTGAATTTTTTAAAATAAATTAAAATAGTTTTTTTAAATAATTAAAATTTTTATTTTGAGTGAAATAAAAGGATACAATCCAAAAAAAGAAAAATAATGAATTTAAATTCTCACTCAAGTCGTTCCGATAGAACAACTGATTTTATAAAGAACAAGTTATTTAAGATAAGTATTTTATTTAAATTTAAATTTAACTTTAACTTTTACGTTGCAATTCATTTCGCTTGTTATATTAGTTTTGGCGTTTTTTGTTTATTGTTTACCTTATATTGTTTCAATTTCTCTTATGATTTCACAGTTCAATTGCGATTTCAGAGTTTAGATTGTCGATTTGGCAGCTGGAACTTAGACTTAGATTCAAGTTTTCGAGCTGTTGATTTGTCAGTTTGGATTTTGTTTCTATATTGAATGCAATTAAGGCTTTTCTTCAAGGTTTAAGGTTTATTAAGGTTTATAAACGTTAAGTTAAAATATCTGAATTATCAATCAATTTTACAAACATAAGAGGTTTGAACATCAATCTCAACTCGGTCCACCAATATCTTGAACGTTGCCATCCTGATATTCTTTTTTTAACAGAAACGATTATCAGTGAGAGAGCCGTAACATTAGATAAGAGTAAATATATTTGTCCTAATTATGATCTAGAATCTTCATTCTATAACAAACATGGTGTTTGCGCTTATGTTCGAAATTCTATTCCATATGTGAGGATTAAAAAATTTGAATTAAACACCAAACACCACAATATGGTATCTTTAAAAATTTGTTGCCCTAATCAAACTTTGTTTGTTTTTGGACTGTATCGTTCTCCTAATTCACCTGAGAACATTAATTTATTTCATGATCTGTCTGAAAAGATAGATAGGTTAGCTCAGTATCCTAATGCTAAGTTTATTCTTCTAGGGGACTTTAATGTTCATAATAAAGGATGGCTCATACACAGCTCCTCTACTGATGAGATAGGTAAACAGGCTGAGCTCTTTGTTCTTTATCATAATTTCACTCAGATAATAGACCAGCCTACCAGAGTTCCTGACATTCCTGGACAAAGTAGCAACTTACTTGACCTATTTTTGACAAATGATCCATGCTTAGTACAATTTAAAGTATCAGAGCCTTTAGGTGGGTCAGATCATAATTTGATCTCTACTAAATTAAATATACAAATTCCTAAACAATTTAAAGCGAATCCTCGTCTTGTTTGGGATTACAAAGCGGCGGATTGGGAAGGACTTAAAATCTTCTTCAAACGCTTTCCTTGGAAACCTAGTTGTCTTACTGGCCAAGATCCAAACATTGCTGCTATTAATTTTTCTGAAATTATAGGTGAAGGCATGCGTAGATTTATTCCTAATAAGTTGATCATTCCGAAGGTTGATCTATGGTTTTCTAATAAATGCAAAAAAGCAATCAAAGCTAAAAAAAAGGCTTTTCGAAAGTTTTTCCAAAACAAAACTGATGAAAACCTTAGAGAGTATCGAAAAGAGAGGAATTTATGTAGGAAACTAATAGATGGAGAGAAAAATCTATTTAATTTGAAAAAAGCTTGTAAGCTGAGCACCCAACTGGATCGCGTAACTTCTTTAAAGCCGCTAAGGCTATCCAAGGCAATTTCTGTAAATCTTCTCTTCCTCCTCTTATTGATAGAGATATACCTATTATTGACCCAAAAGAAAAGGCTAATTTGCTAGGACATATTTTTTCTATAAATTCTACCTTAGTCAAACCCAATTTCCAACCTAGACCTATTCCTAAAGCATCGCTCAAAATGAAGCGAATAATTTTTCGTAAAAACATTATTCGAAAAATGCTTTTACAAATTAATACCAACAAGGCATCTGGGCCTGATAATATTCCTCCAATTATACTTAAAACGTTTGCTAGGGACCTAGCACCTATCCTCACTAAAATATTTTATTTTTCTTATAAGAAAGGGATTTTTCCTGTAATATGGAAAATTGCTAATGTACAGCCAGTAGCAAAAAAGGGTAGCAAAACTGACCCATCCAATTACAGACCCATTTCAATTTTGTCAGTAGTGTCTAAAGTTTTTGAGAAATATATAAATTTTAATTTAATGAGCTTCTTAGAGTCTTCCAAATTACTTAATGAAAGACAATACGGCTTCCGAAAAGGAAGAGCAACAGGAGATTTGCTTTCGTTTGTTACTCATCTTTGGAACAAATCCCTTAAAAACTTTGGTGAGACTTTCGGTGTTGCTCTTGATATTTCCAAAGCATTTGACAAAGTTTGGCACAAAAATCTTATATGCAAGTTGAGATGTTATGGTTTAGATGAGCCACTAATTTCCTGGATGCAAAACTTTATATCTGAGCGGAAATTTCGAGTCAATGTTGACGGTATTTCATCGGATGTATTTTCGACTAATGCAGGAGTTCCTCAAGGTTCCGCTTTGTCCCCAACTCTTTTTCTTATCTATATTAATGACTTGTTGGTTTCAACAATTAATCCTATCCATAGTTTTGCTGATGATAGCACTCTTCATGCATCTCATGTTGCACCTAGATCGTATTCACCTTTAGCGCTTAATAACTGTAGATCAAATTTGATAGATTCATTAAACGTTGATCTTAAAACTATCTTTGATTGGGGTGTTACTAACAGTGTTGAATTCAATACGTCCAAAACACAAGTTTGCCATTTTTCAAGATTATCAACACCTAACCTTTTTCCATTGAAGTTTGATTCCAACGTTTTGATAGAGAAAGAGTCCGTGAAACTTCTAGGAGTTGATGTTGAAAATAATATGAAATGGAATTCTCATATTTTTAACCTAGCAAAAAGCGCTGTTCAAAAATTGGGGTTTTTAGGACGATGTCGTAAGTTTTTCAGTAGCGAACAACTTCTTTTAATATACAAATCTTTTATACGTCCCTGCATGGAATACATATGGGGTGGAGCATACTTATGTAGTTTGAAGTGTCTTGATTCTGTACAGAGGAGAGCAGTTAAATTGATTGGTAATTCAAATCTTACTTATGACCTTGATTCCTTGCAGCATAGAAGAAATGTTGCTGATTTGACGATTTTCTACAAATATATCATGGATGAACGGGTTTCTGAAGAGATCAAATCGATTTTACCTAAGCCTGCAAACCTATCGCGTCATACCAGAGCATCGGTAGCGGCCCATCCTTTTACGGTTCAAATAATTAGATGTAGAACAGTAGCCTTCCAGCGCGACTTTTTCAACAGAGTCTCTCATCTCTGGAATTCATTACCTTCGTGGGTTTTCCCTGATAACTTTAACCCTCAAAAGTTCAAAGTCAACGTTCATAAATTTCTAAAAGAAACTTAATTCTCAATTGATAATAATCCCTAGTTGGCATGGTATCTTCGGATATTCAGAGACGTTAATGTATAATTAATTATATTAACACTAAACATGCCTAACTTCCAATAAAAAAAAAAAAAAAAAAAAAAAGTGATACTTTTTGTGTTGAGTCTATAGTTTGACAATTATAGACAATTATAGACGAAACACAAAAAGTCACTTTAGCTCCGAATTAAATACACTATTTTTTCGGAAAACGTTTAAATTTTTTATAAAAATGAATTTAATACATCAAACTTTTTATAAATATGAATTTGTATCGTCATAATTACTTCCAAAAAAGAGAAAAAACATTTAAATTTGTATGAATAAAATTTCATAATATCAGAATCAACTTATTTTTTGTTGTCATGGTTATACAATATGTATGAAAAAATAACAAACTAACAAATAACAAATGCTACTTTACAGCCTCCGTAATATAAAATAAAAATGGCGTTACTTTTGCTGTCGCTAGACGTTACTTTTGCTGTCAGGCTAATAAGTAAGACTTAAGCTAACTCCCTAGCGGCAGTAAAGTTAAACTTTACAGCCGTTTGCCGAAAAAATATTTTATGACGAAAATACATACACTCTAAAAAATCGAAATATGAAGACGTAAATTTACCATTATAATAAGCCTTAATTTACGTCGTTTTTTAAGTAATGCTCCTCTCGCAGTTTAAAATTCCACCAAGAAGGTGTATTGGAATTATTTTACGACGAAATCTGTAAATTTTAATTTTTTTATTGTGTTTTTACGATAAAAAAAGTTAAAATGCATCCAAAGATTTAAAATTTGAATATTTGGTTTTTTTACTCTTCCATTGTTGTAAATTTACGAAATATCGTGCGAATAAATTACACGTTGGAAATATGTTGGAAAAAGAATTTGTACGTTCGGATTGTTTTATAATGTTTTGAAAATATTTTTCAAACAATACGTAAGGCTACTGGGAGATCAAAAAAACACAGTTAACATTAACGGATCATGGATATTCACACTAAGTACGTTTGAAAGCTCTTTTAAAATATATTTACAATTTAATTAATTATAGTTATTTATTTTACAGAAACATCAATTCAAAATGATCAA
Source organism: Diogma glabrata (assembly GCA_963693315.1). Taxonomy (NCBI): domain Eukaryota; kingdom Metazoa; phylum Arthropoda; class Insecta; order Diptera; family Cylindrotomidae; genus Diogma; species Diogma glabrata. Next base: position 138,212,912 of record OY856188.1, on the reverse strand, counting down.
GAACGAGCACATATTTTTATTGAACGCGTTCTTACTGCAGAACACAAAGGATTAATTATGTATAATTATAGCCCAATACTAAGTTTATACCACCGATAGTTTAATAGAATAATAGTTTTTTGCTATTAAACTATCGATACATTGAGCGTTTATACCACAAAATAGTATTATTCTATCTGTGGTATAAACGCTCAGAATAATATTGACAGATAGAATACGGCTACCGTATTTCAAATTTGAATATAAAATCTTATCAATCTAAAGGTATTTCAACAAAAAATTATAATACTATTATTAATTTAAAATAAAAACTAAATTTTAAGTGATTTGGGTGTTACACATTTTTTACAATCGCCTGAAATTGTCTATTACATTTAACGTTTTGACCGTTACAATTTTTTTGAATATACTATTATACTATCAATCAAAAGCAAAATATCAAATAACTATCTGTAAAAGTAAAAAGGTATTATTCTATCCGTTTAAACGTAATACGTATACGTAACGTAATAGTTTAATAGCTATTTGCTATTATTCTATTATACTACCATGGTGTAAACTTAGTGTTAAGTTTAGCTTTTTTTATAATTTTAATATGTTATTAAGAGTTATAATTATAATTGTATGTATGTTTTACTTTTAATATGTTATTAATATGTTCTCAAACTATAAAATACTTTGTTAGATATTTTTTCAAATATAACTCAGAAATTGTGAGTGATTCTAAAACTCATATCAATAATTTTTCAAAAATCAATAATTTAATTTTAAGGTTAAGGGTCACAGAATGAGTCACTTATAAACGAATATTAAAATTTTTCTTGTTCCTTATAATTTTAATGTTATAATTTTTTAAAGAATTTTTAAATCATTTTATTTTTATGAAATAAAGATTTATTTTTTTATGCAGGAAAAATATTTTTGTATTTATTGCCATAATACCATTATTGATTAATTTACACATTGTGACATAATATGCAGATATATCAGTGTAAAATAATGGCAAAAAATACGTCTAAAGTTGTATTTTTACGGTCAATATTACACATAATTAAGTTTAATAATACACACTTTAGTGTATTTTAACTTACAACTAATTGCGTATTTTTACTGATTTTAAGGCGGTGGTTGAAAATTACCCTTATTATAAATGGTAACTGAATGCCATTTATAATAAATGTATATTTACACGTTTTTTTTTTAGAGTGTAGTTGAAGAATGTCGTCTTGTTGCATAGTAAATATTAGGTCGATTCATATTAAATTTCGTTTTTTCTCACAAGTTGTAATTATTGAGTATAAGCATTTAGACGAAGGGGAAGGGGTTTCGGAGGGGGTAGCCCCAATGTGTGATTTTCAATTCGTTGATGAGGTACGGTATTTTTGAACACGCCTCCATCTGAAATCCTACCTTGGCACCCAATGTCCACAAACAAAAAATTATAGTTGGCATCAACATGGGCAAACAGTACTATACTAAAAAAGCCCTTATAGTTAATAAATTCACTACCACTATTAAATAGTGCTTGTAGGGTTACATGCTTTCCATCTAGAGCCCCAAGACGATTTGGGTACTGCCAAATATCTTCAAAGTTTTGGGCCACTTTCAACCCTTCGTCAGAAGTTTCTGGCATCTTAAAACAAAAGAACATCACATTGTTAAAAAAATAGAAATACATACTCGTCATAATGTAATATTTAAATTAATTCATTTTCCCTTTTTATATTTATTTTTAGGAAACTGAGTCTGCTGAAATAACAGATATTGATTCGTATAGTATGTTGATTCCGCCAGAATCACCATGCACCTCCAGGAATAAAGATTATTTTACAAAACCGTCGAAAGCATCTAGGCCGAAAAGAATGCGCAAAGCAGTTGATGTAGAAAAATATCCCCGTATTGCAATGGCATTTGAAATGTTGCAGAAACCTGCAGAAAAAGAAGATGCTACAACAATGTATGCAAAATATATGGCAGAAAAGTTAAATCAATTCGATCCCATAACTAAATCAGTTTTAATTCAAAAATTTCATAATTTGATTTTAGAAGCTGAATTGAGCATGTTTTCAGTCATTGAAAACGAAGATGATGAATCCAATGCTCTAAATAGTCCATCATCTACGTCCACGTCCACTGAAACATCAAATAAAAGGAGTGGTCCCCACCAATTTTTTTATTCTCCAACCTCGCCATTGTCTCCTATTGAACCCGCAGATCATATTTTGACTAATAACGAATCTCATAACTATGACATTTATACACAGTCAATGCCTTCAACGTCCAATGCAACCACTGAAAGCACTTTGCCTGCATTAAATGAATACCTCATTTTTAAAAACTAAAATAATTATATTTTATTTTTCAATTCCTTATTTTATGTACATTTTTGAAATGTCAAAGCTTTGTTATTATTTTATATATTTTGAAATGTTGTTGGTATATGTTCCTACTTTTATATTGTAACTATAAATTAATAAAAAAAATTATATAAATATAATGGTTGACTTTTATTCACACTCAAAAAAATAATGATAAACTAAAGCTAGTTTAATTGGTTTTAGTTATAATAACCCCATTTTGGGTTGATTTGTTACAAATTTACTATGTTTAACTTAAACTGAGCAAGTTTAATAACACAAAACTAGCTAAGTTAATTATTATTTCGATTTTAATAAGAGAAATATGAATTGGGATGTAGATTTTAACTGAAACTGTGTTACTTTAAGTAGGTATAAGAAAGTAAAATATTTTGATTTCGTGTAATTAGTGGAGTTAAAATAATTATAGTTAATGATCATTAAATTTGTTTATTAAATTGATTTTTTTAAAGCTCCACATAAAAATTAATTTATACAATTGATTATGTTATGCGCTTCCCAAATTAGATTATTTTACTGGGATTTCTTTTCAAATGTACTTATATGTGTATGATGTTTTATATATATGTAAAAATAATATTAACATTTTCTTCGGAGTGACGTGAAGAACTAACTATATATTATAAAGTTTTTGTTGAACTTGTATGTTTCACCAATAAGTATTCTTCACTTTAATAAAAAAACTAAAACTTAGAATTAAATTTTAAAACTTTTTATTTTTTATTTTCCGTACTACCGGTTTCAATCTTCTAAAGATCATCCACAGGTACTATACAGCAATTCCCTATAAATTGCTGCATAGTACCTGTAGATGATCTTTAGAAGATTGAAACCGGTAGTACGGAAAATAAAAAATAAAAAGTTTTAAGAAGTGAAGAATACTTATTGGTAAAACATACAAGTTCAACAAATACTTTGTAATATATGTAAAATGTTTCATAAATTATTGTTTTCCATAAAATTAACTTGCACTGAAAAATTAACATATGCGAACGGTTATCATTACTTAAACAATTAGTCCAGTCATTCAACGGAAAATAAGGCGAAACTGTATAATTCTTACAAACAGCGCCGATTTGCACAAAAAGTTGGATTAAAGTGCTACTTATTCTCTACCTCGTGCATTTAATCTGTAGGTGGTGTTCGCGAGGGAACATTTCAACTCGTCTTTGACTGGACTAAATATAAAAAAGAACTGTATAAGTTTAACTATGCATAGTAAAATCTACTTATGCACCAAAGTTGATATTACCAAGCATCCAGTTTAATTTCAGCCAATCTTTCTTCATGTTTTGTTTTATGATCATAGATTCATAATACAGTTAGGTTTTCAGAATATTGCTCTGCAGAATTGTAGATATTAGAAGTTCTTTCGTTAAAAAATCATTTTAAAGTGGATTTTAAAGCAATAATTTGTTATAATAATAATCAAAGTGTTTTTAAGTGAAAGTTTTTATAAGTGCTATTATAGTAAACAATTTATTGTTACAGTGCTTAAGGTGCCGAAGTTTAAAAGATTAAACATATTTTGTTAGTGCTCTTTTATATAAAAGAATTAATACAGGTATTTATATACATACATATTTATATATATAGTATTAACTGTTTTAATTATTAAAAGCATAAATATAATAAACATATGTCTACATAAATGTAAATATATATATATATATATATATATATATATATATATATATATATATATATATATATATATATATATATATATATATATATATATATATATATATATATATATATATATATATATAAATATATATATATATATATATATATATATATATATATATATATATATATATATATATATATATATATATATATATATATATATATATATATGTATTATGTGTATATATATATATATATATATATATATATATATATATATATATATATATATATACATATATATATATATATATATATATATATATATATATATATATAGATATATTTATATATATATATATATATATATATATATATATATATATATATATATATATATATATATATATATATATATATATATATATATATATATATATATATATATATATATATATATATGTATTTAACGATACTTTGAAAAGTTAGTCTTTGCTAACGGGTAATATTCTGAGCCACAAAAATGTAAAAATGAACGGTTTGGAGCCATAACAAATGAGCTATACCAAGTAAAAATTTACATAATTACATAATATGTGGGTCCATTTTGGTAAAGAGCTAGTAAATTCATTACAGTGGCTTTGTTAAGTGCGTTTTTTTAAAAACATTTGTTTGCGGCTTAAGAAGAAAAATTTATTTATAAATATTATTAAAGTATATTTTTAAATATTGCATTTTAATTCAAAAGTGACAAAAGCACACAAACAGTGAATAATATGGAAAACCATAATAACACATATAAAAACTTTATATTGTGAATAAATTTATTGGTTTCTATCAATTGTCGGTCAGTGATATAAAGAGTGCTTGTCTTAAAGGTAAAGGTTTGTTTTCGAACAAGCAACATTTTTTCCATAGGCAAACCATTTCGAAAGGGTCAAAAGCAAGACCTTTATTTTATATTTTGAACAAAGCCAATACTATGGTTACGCCTTTCTAAAGCATATAACAACTTTATTTATTAATAAATTATTTTACTTAGGTGTCGCCCAATGTTCCTCAACTGATATAAGTATGGAAAAATGCGCATTATTAAAAACTAAACTAATGCATATGCGGACTCCTTGATATGAAGTAATTAATATATGGAAAGAGACGTCATGCAAAAGAATCGAGGAAATTGTTACGAGTAGAGATTCAAATATGACTACCATTTTCGAAGAATTGCCATTATTTAAATATTTTCAAGCTCCAGAACTGGTAAATTACAACATTTTCAAGAATCACAATTGATTTGGGATTTTTCTGATGAAACCAATTGTGGATATTTTTTATTGCAGATAACCTACGATTTCTTAAAGAGATATCTGGCACATTGTAGTATATATGAGAAGTGGGAGTAGTTCCTTAAAGTTGAAAAACATTTCAAACTAAATTTAAGTAGCCTAGAAATAAAGCCTTATTTGAAAGAGTCCAAAAGTCAAAACAGAAACTAACAATAGGTAACATATTTTGTAACCTTAATTTTTATTTGTTTTAATTTATCATAATATTAACCACTCACTTAATGTTTGCTTTTCAAATTTAGATACATACTATTTACAAATGATATATCTCCTACCAGCTATTATGCCTCCAGCCCTTCAAAAAATGAATCAAAAAGTGATCTACAAAAAACCTACTATTTCTGATTCGCAGACTAATTTTATAATTAAGGCAGAAGATAGTTCTGATTTAACAAAAAAATTGGACTTGATACGTAAAGACAGCAAATTGAAAAAGCAAAAAGTGCAACCACTACTAGGTGTCATTGGAGATGATTTAGATTTAGACTCACCAATTTTTCGTAATTTTGGACAATCATAAATTTAAGTTTGGAAGTTTTTTAGAGGCTCTCGATATATGCTTCAAAATCTTCCACATTTTCGATCTGGAATACCCCAAAGCTGCTTATAATCCGTGGATGTTCATCCAAATGTTTTTTTATAATATTGCAACAAAATATGATGATCATATTCCAGCAGTACTGACTTTATGCCACGATCTAAAAGAGTCAGCGTAATATTATTTATAATGTAATATATATATTAAACAGTAATAATTAAATACTCAATATTTCAATATAATTTTAAAATTTTATTATAATCTATATAATGTACATATTTTTTAAATATAAATTTGTAATAAATGAATTAAATAACAAATAGTTTTTGGTTTTTTTTATTTTCAAAAGTTCACAAAACACATACATTTTTTTTTAAATTGACAAAAAGGATTGGTTGTTGTGTATTTCAATGGTTTAATATCACGAGCCGTTCTACTATTATAGATAGGGGTAGTTTTAATAATTACGGCTTTCATATATGTTCAATTTAATGTATCTCAAGAACTAATTGAAATTTGTATTTTGTTTTAAAGGCAAAAGTGAGTCCTTTCCAAAAAAAAATTAAAAGCTACAATTTTTTATAATTTATTATTACAAAATAATAAGGGATGTTGATATATTCTTTTATTGTTATTTGTTCATACAAACTTGAGTCAACTGAAATTATATCATTGTTTTTCTACATAATTTTTAAAAATGATCAAATTTCAACATTGTGGTATTATGTAGAAAAATAATGAAGTTTTATAATTGTGGAGAAAAAAATCAGGTATATCAAACCGTCGAACTCTTATTATTTTATGATTTTTTTATAAAAATTAACAAAATTTGTTATTTGGACCTCAGAAAAACCTCACATTTACTTTTAAGACAAATAAACATTTTTATCCTTCAAGTAGTTCATTAAATACATAAATTTGAACATACATGAAATCCGTAGTTTTTAAAAATATCCCTAGTATGTATATATAAAACCTATAAAAGAAAAACAGCTCGCGGTAAAAAAATTGTTAGTCTAAGAAATGTGTTTTTTTCTTCCACTGTAAAAAACTTTAAGCAAATCAAAGAATGTGTGGCAAAACGATGTAACGAATTGTCTGATTTTGACCAATGTCGCAATGTTTACTTAACTAAAGGCTTGAAACCACTTACAACAGAAACAGAAACAGAATTTCATACAAATTTTACAGAAACAGAATTTTTTCCTGTCAAATTCGTATGAAATTCTGTTTCTGTTTCTGTTGTATGTGAATGCGCGACTTAAGAGGTAGTTTGACATATGGTTGAATTCAACTATTACGCAAAGTTGAAGAATGGTTAGTTTAAACAGGCAACGTCGTTAAAAATGACCTTTGTGAATAGTTATTTCATAATTTTCAAAAGTTACCTTAACTTAGCAATTCTTTTGAAATTTTGTTAAATTTACATACATGCTTCGTTATGTGAACGTTAGAAACGTAGTTTAATACAAACTAACGTTTTTTACTATATAGGTGAAAATAACTAAAAAATTGGTTTAGTTTAAATGATTAGCAAAGGTCAATACAACATGCAGGTAATAGTTGATGCCATTAGTTTAAATGGACTAGATGCAAGGTTAAAATCTATAGCAAAAGTAACGTTTAAATTAACTCTAGCAAAATTATTAATATTAAACTTGCGCTTAGCTGGTTGAAAAACAACCGATTTGCTTGGTTTATGTTAAGTAAAGTTTTTGGTGACAATTACCTATATTTTTTTTTCAGTGACCTTAATGTAATCCTTTAAACTTTCAGCTAGGGCTTTGCAAACTTCGGGAATAATGAGAGAAATTCTTTTTTTCGATATTTTAAAAAGATATTGCAGACTAACATATGAATCGCCTGTTGCTAAAAATCTTAAGGTCAGTGCCAATTTTTCCTTCACAGATATGGATTCTCTAAAGTTAGTCTTTTTTTTTCAATTTTTGGCCCAATCAAGCTAATAAACAGTTCAAAATCTGCTACAGATACGCGCAAAAAATTTTTGAAATAACCATTAGTTTCATCCAGGCCTAAAATAGTCAATAAGCGATCTCCACCTTCATTCCTTCTGTGTTTATACAAATCTTTTATCCAGTACCGCCGTTTTCCATTTTTATTCTCCTTTTTTTAAAGCAAATGATGCAAAATAATAAATGCAGCACTCTTTTTCTTTAAAATCAACTGCGACATGATTCAATTCAAACCTAGATGACAGCTAAAACTAATGCAAAAAGTTAGGTTACTAAATAAATTTTTATGTTGTGGAAAGCGTCAACACTAAAAACACCATGCGGCGCAAATCTCTTTGATGTTTGTCAAAAAACCGACAAGCTACGGATCGTGTGTGTTGAATGTGAAAAAAATTCTTGCGTCCCTTCTGTGCGCCGCAAACGTCCACACTACCCAGAATGCGCCGTAAATATTTGCGGCGTACGCGTTCGCCGCAAATATTTGTAGGTGTGGACCCGGCATATTATATCTTTATATTTCTTTTCAAGGAAAACTAAAGCCTTTTAGTTATAGCAATATTTGAGAATGAGTACATGAGAAATGAGAAATACAGTTCTGCATAATTCACTTTCGATTATTCGAGGTCAATCAAAGAATATATGCGATAACATTATTTTTCTCCATATAATATGTTGATTTGATTCACAAAATAATTCAATTTTATTTCATGTTGTTGTTGATGTTTATCTTTTTCTTAGAAAATGTGACGTCGAATACAATTTGTATTTCATTGTGTTTATGTAGAATCGTAATAATACAATTTAAATCGGTATAACGACGCTCATTGCTCAACTACTCTTTCTTGTAAGATTTGTAGCAATTTGGAGGCCAACTGATTTTTTTGCTCGCAGACATCATCCAAATAAAATTCCACACTCTTTATGCTGCAAGTAATTTGGTGTCAGTTCTGCTTAACTTTTCAATTTTAAATATCTTTTTATTTTATTTTTCATATTTAAAGATTAAAAAATTGGTTGCCAAAAAAGTTGATTAAAACGACATCTTGATTGCACACACAGTTGTGAAAAATTTTTGTGAAATTGACAAGTATGTTCAGTAAATGTGCTCATTGATTAAAAAAAAACTAAAAAATACAAAGAAACAAAAACAAATTTTAATAATTCCAAAAAAAATCAACCAAATTGTATGAAAAATTAATTTTCATTTCACCTATCTGATTTTTTTTTTTTTTTTTTAAATATGTTTGTTTTTAAATGTGTTGTGTAATAGGGTTTAGAATATGTGTCACAACAACACATAAATACCTTTTAAGACCTAGGTCTAGACCTGGATCCCACAACAACTGGCGTTCTAAGGTGTAGATTAACGCTTTTTTTAAACATAAAGAAAGAAAAGAAAGAAAATAAAAGACTAAGGTTCAGATTTAAGGTGAAAAAAGAAAAATGGGAAAATTTCACAATAATGGAGCACGATTGTTGTTATGTTGCATAGTTTGAAAAACCTCCATAAACATGGAAAATGATTTATAAAATAGGTTTACCATCCTTGGAACCATTGGTAGATATACTTCTGTAATTAGGAACCTTCCCGAGTCGAAATTTAACTATTCCTTAAAACCTACATATTCTATTATTAAGAATTTAGAATATTTAAATATCACTTATTTTCAATAGAAAAATAATCTCTGCATAACACCTCGAAAAGCGAGTTACCCGAAAAAATCCTGTTGGAGTTGTTAAATAAGCGTTAAAAATTTTAAATAAAACTTCTGTTTTCCCGAGTCGAACTTTAACTACGATTTAAGTAGTAGATATTCTCAAATGAACCTACTTTATTTCTTTTCGTCCATTATTGCATGCAAATAAGAACTTTTTAGTCTCTATAAACTTATTAACTGCTACAAAATTTAAAAACATACTATTTAACATCTAATTAGAATCTCAAAAAACTATTTACAGACTACTTATTCTTAAAATACTACTTTACACCTAAATAAGCCTGTTTTTCAACACCTGACTAAGTATTTTAATAATATTTTAATTTTGTTAATAAATTAAGATATAATGATGGTTTAGTCTCTAAGTTTTTTAATTTTGATTTAGAATAATTTGTTTAAAATAAATTTAATATTTTCCGTTAACAACTTAATTTATAATATATGTTACTCGTTTCGAACATAAATGTTCAGTTTCAGACGTTTCAAAATATTATTAGTACCTTACTAAGTACTTATCATATACTAAGAATTTCAAAATTCCTATCAATTCTATCAACGTACAAAATTAACATTATTTGAATCTTCAAAAACTATTTACGATTCCGATCTATTTCACATCAAACCCGAGAAACATTTTTATACATGAAGATAGCGCTCGTATATTTAAGTTCTAAATTGGAAATGTATGAGTGTGATTTTGCTTTTAAAGGATGCGCCCATTGTTTCGCCATTTTTTTTATGATACAATTTAAAAGACCAAAATTCAGAAATCAAAAATTTAAATACATATATGAATTATATGTAGAAAATAATACTAATTTTCCGTAATTTCCTCAATATTATGAAAAATTAGATTAAAATATCGATAAATCGACATGAAACAAGACAAATAAAAAATATTAAAAAATAGAATATTTGTTTTAAATCCCAAAAATTAATTATTGAAAGGGCCTGTTTGTTTGGCGAGATTGTTTGTATTACATTCACTAAAAAATTTCTTTCGCATATAATTTTATATTCGAATAATAAATTGAACTTATTCAATTCAATTAAACGTGTGTAAATTATTTTCTAAAATGTTAAATAAAACCAACCATGTTAAAATCTATAAATAGTACATTATCGGAGCTAAAGTGATACTTTTTGAGTTGAGTCTATAGTTTGACAATTATAGACGAAACACAAAAAGTCACTTTAGCCCCGAATTAAATACACTATTTTTTCGGCAAACGTTTAAATTTTTTATAAATATGAAATTAATACATCAAACTTTTTATAAATATGAATTTTTATCGTCATAGTTACTTCCAAAAAAGAGAAAAAAACATTTAAATTTGTATGAATAAAGTTTTTTATCAAAACATTCTTTTCAAAATTTCATAATCCAATTCAAATAGTTGTTATTTTGTTGTAATAGCTATACAATAATTCCAAATTTCATTATCCAATGGAACTGTTTGTTATGTTTTGTTGTCAAAGTACCATACAATAATTCAAAATATCATAATACAATGAGAATCGACTTATTTTTTGTTGTCATGGTTATACAATATGTATGAAAAAATAACAAACTAACAAATAACAAATGCTACTTTACAGCCTCCGTAATATAAAATAAAAGTCCAAGCGGCACGTATATCCGCTAGAAATAGGTAGATTTCGAGATCAGACAGTTTTGTGTGCCAGTAGAATCTGATGTATCAGATTAGTTTAAACAAAACAAACTAATTTCAAACAGATATCGAACAAATTTTAAAAAGAAAATTAGCTACCTACAAGCAAAATTATATCTATCCAATTTTGCAACAAACAAATATCAAATCTACCACAGAACATGTGTGTGATAATTTATGACACAAACCTACTCTATATCATATGTCGTGCAATTACTGCAAAATATCAAAATAGTTTATTTCTAAGAAAAACAAATTAATTTCTTCTATTCAAATCTTTTATTTTTTGACTGTTATAAGGTTGACATTGACTGTTATAAGGTTTTTGGAAATTGTAGTTGGGGATTGTTGCAAACTTTTTTGTTGAAGCCAACAAGTCAAAAACCTCTAACTGCAGAGGTTTATATTTATAAGAAACGGATTAAAATGTTTTCACAGATTCTAAATTTATGAAGATTTTAAAAATATTAGTATCCAAACGGCCGTTATAACGGATTAAAAAAACCACTTTTTTTTCTAGTATAAAGCCTATAGTTCCTTAACCATGTGTCAGATTTTTCTGATTTACGAACTTGTCCAAGATATTAATAAAACACACATTTTTAAGAAAGGTTTTTTGATCTGGCTCTACAAATGCAACCGTGAGAGCGCCGGTTGATTCAAACGCATTTTGTGTTTTACAAGCTTTTTTGTTGGAGCCGTTCACTCAGAAACCTCCAACTGCAGAGGTCTTTTTTTTGAAAGAAACTGATTAAAAAGGTTTCAAAGATTCTAAACTTATGAAGTTTTTAAAAATATTAGAATCCAAACGGCCGTTATAACGGATCTAAAAAACAGAGTTTTTTTCTAGTATAAAGCCTCTAGTTTCTTAACCATGTGTTGAATTGGGCTGATTTACGAACTTGTCCAAGATATTAACAAAACGCACATTTTTAGAAAAAGTTTTTTGATCTGGCCTTATAAATGCGACCGTGAGAGTGCCGGTTGTTTCAAAAAAAAAAATTTTTTTTGTAAACTTTTTTGTTGGAGCCGTTCACTCAGGAACCTCTAACTGCAGAGGTCTAGTTTTAAAAAAATTGATAAAAAAGATTCCAAAGATTCTAAATTTGTTAAATTTTTTGAAATATTAGTATCCAAACGGCCGTTATAACGGTTTTAAAAAATCAATTTTTTTCAGAAAAAAGGCTCTAGTTTCTTAACCACGTGTCGGATTTTGCTGATTCACGAACTTGTCCAAGATATTATTAAAACACACAAGTACAGAAAATTTTTTTGATCTACCTCAACAAATGCGACCGTGAGAGTGCCGGTCGTTTTCGTTATATCTCATATCGTTTATATATATATATATATATATATATATATATATATATATATATATATATATATATAAATTTTTTTTTTTTTTGTTTTTTTGTCTCCGCTTATCATATATAGTCGTTTGGCACAAAAATTTTTCCGAAATTCCGAGATGAAGCCCATTGCAATAGGTAGATTTTTATATGAAATCTACCTAAAAATGGCGTTACTTTTGCTGTCGCTAGTTAAATTTCAACACGGGTTTGGTTCTAAATAAACGAAAATGGAAGTGTGTGAAATTAATTAGGTCGTACTAATGCTACTTTATATATTTTTTAGATAGAATAATTAGGTTCTAGTAAGTATCTCTATACTTATTAGTCTAAGAATGTTGTCATATCTGCTCTCAATGATGTCTGATGGAAAACTGAAATTATTATATTTTTAATTTTAGCTTTAGCTATCATGTACTTGATTGGAATCGATCGGAATCGAAATTGATCGTAAATAGTTTTTGAAGATTCAAATGAGATATCAATTTTTTAATATACAGAATTGATAGGACTTATCAAGTTTTTATAATATGATAAGCACTTAGTAAGTTATTGATTTAGGTGCTTATTTAGGTGTAAAGTAGTATTTTGAGAATCAATAGTCTGAAAATAGTTTTTTTGAGATTCTAGTTAGATGTTAAATAGTATTTTTATAGATTTTGTAGAAGATAATAAGTTTATCGAGAATAAAAAGTTCTTATTTAAATGCAACTAAGGCTGAAGAAAACTAAAATAGGTTTATTTCAGGATGTTTATTACTTAAATCGTAGATAAAGTTCGACTCGGGTTGCTACGAAAAAACGGAAAACAAGAAGTTTGGTTGGTCGAAAAGAAATTTCCTTCGTCAAAGGTTGTTCTCTATGGAAATGAAACACAATCCACCACTATACGATATATGCGTATCATACGCATAAAACGTCAATAAAATTATTAAATTCACGAATAATATTGTGGGTGTTTTTATTAAGAACAAATTTGTAATTAAAAAGTCTGGAATTATAATTGCAAATGTTATTTGTCTTTGAGTGATCAATTAAAGATTTATAATTATTTTTTTCTAATTATAAATAAAAATCAGTTTTTTTTTTACTTTCACAGAGACTTTCACAGAAATTTGCTCTTCCAAAAGTTCTTTGGAAAGAATGTAAGAAGAATTTGTATAAAACAACTATATAATAAAAAAAATGAATCGCCCACGATACCAATTTGAGTATGAAAAGTAATCATTTTTTGATCTTAAGTATACATTCAAAATTAATCATAAGGTTTGAAGTCACAAAAAAGAAACAATAGAGTAAGTAGATTCGTTGTTTACCATCCAAACAAATATGAGTTAATTTAAATTTAATTGCATATGAAGAATGATAAGCTATTTAGAACAAAAGCATAAAGTTAAAGTGTAGGTGTACCAAAATCTCAAAATAAACGAAAAACGTAACCGTTTCAATATTATTAATTAACTACAACCGCGTTCGATTTGACTGAAACAACTGAATAATCTGAAAAATTGTATGCAATTTTGGTTGTTTTATTCAGTTTATTCATTTAATTCAGTCAAATCGAACGCATCATATTATGAAAACTGATATTTTTCTCCATACGCCCAACAGTTTGAAGTGAATCAAATCAAAAAACGTCCCAACTCTAAATTATTAAATTATTGTTATATGCATGTATTGACAGATGTGCCCAGCTAGCACATAGGTGGATTTTAGCTTAAATATAGTTTGATATTATCTGTACAAAATTTTAGTGAACATTCTCATTTAACCTAAATTTATTTATAATAAAATGTTAAATTTAACCTAAGTGTCGTACTTTTTCCATAAAAATATTGGTTAAATGTTCGTGTAATTTTTATGTAATATGCTGGCTAATGTGTGATTAAGTTTAACTATAATTTAGCCAAATTTTAAGTTAAATAAGTGCAAATGTTATGTTATATTTTAGCTAATTATTAGTTAAATTTAACTTGTTTGTTACACATGCAAACCACAAAATGTATGCTCCGAATTTCTCCCCTAACGATCACATAAGCTTACTTTATAGTATACTACAAACTATTATTATATTTTCAATAATTAATGTTTTCTATCGAATACCGAAAAGAAAATTGAAAATTAAAGTATTCAGTTTATAAAAAAATAAATATTTAATTGTATTTTTAAGGGTTGTTCTCATTATTTTTTCCTGTTTTTGTTTTATGTATAAACAAGATCGAACCTTTCTTTATACATGAACATTTAAATCCATTCAAAAATACGCTCCAAAGTATGTATAAAAATGTTTATTTGAAGTCGGCTTAGAAATTGTCATAAAAACCTATTTTGTCCTTAAATGCATTAGTTTGGGAGATAGATAATATCGTATCCATAATTCCTAGCCATAAAATTATTTACCTGTTATTTAAGTTAAATTTTGTCAGGTGTTTCACGAAATAACTTAAATTTATCCTAAATTTTTTCACGTATTTTATTAAATACATGTAAATTATCTAGCTATTAAGTGGAAAATTGATCATATAATTCTTGTCTAGAATACATTTAATAGCTACAATATCTGAATTTGGCAGAGTAAATTCATGTATATTTCATGTAACAGTTGAATACAAAACTAAGCAAGTGCAAATTATATGTAATTTTACTGTACCAAAGTCAGATATTGTAGTTATTACATGTTTTTTTCATGAGAATTACATGTAATTGAACCATCCATTTTTCTTTAACCTTACTTTGTTATCGGGCTGTCATTCTACCATAAAAAAAGCTAAAAATAATATTATAAGAAACAAAATTTTTTAAAAAATGCTTGAAAGAGCACCTTATTCTTGTTTCCTGAGTTTTATTATTTTTTACTATATGTATACGTATTTCGAAAGCTAAATTGTAAAGTAAGATACATTCCATATTTCCATTATATACCGGTGGTTTAATAAAAACCCATTTTAAAAAGTTAATAATATAACTACAGAAAAATATAAAATATAAAGCAAAATGAATAAATCTAATAAAACAATCAAACCATTAGAGAAAATTACAAAAAATAAAATGAATTTGACAAAAGAAGTAAACCGAAATAATAACAGTTTTATAGTGTGTCCGTGGTATGTAAGCTTCGAAATGTAAGCTATAAACCAAAAATCAAAACTGAGCCAAATGAGAAACCAGGTATTTATAAAATATCCTGCAACGACTGTGAAAAATTTTATGTAGGTCTTTCTCAACGCAAAATAGGACAACGCCAGAAATAAAATACAAAAGGGTTGAGAATTCTAGCGTTGCCGCTCATATGCCACTGAAATATAGGTCACCATCAAATTTAGAGCTCATAAAAGAGAATAATCTAAAACACCTAGAAGCGTACGAATTTTTTTTCATTGAAAAAGAAAATCAATTGAACCCCGGTATCCTGATGAACAATAAAGAAGGAAACATAAAATCTAATTTATTTAACCTAATAATTAAAAGACCGCCGAACAACATATCGTCGCTTTAATAATGATACAACGTATTCGCAAAAGTGTAGTTTCGAGATAATTGGGTTTAAAGATTTTTCGATTTTCTGATTTTCGTGAACTCGGCAGCACTATTGAATGAATAAAGATATTGGAAAAAAATTTCTACCAATTACTCTTGTATGTGTTATTATGGTTTTCCATATTATTCACTGTTTGTGTGCTTTTGTCACTTTTGAATTAAAATACAATATTTAAAAATATACTTTTTACTGTTTATTTTTAAATTTATTTATAATAATAAAACTTCCTTATAGTAACAATGTGATTTTAATTTTTTTATTTTAAAGAATATCGATTTCGACTTACGTCATCCTCAGTTCTTAAATTATTATTGTATAGAATAATAATTTAAGAACTGAGGATGACGTAAGTCGAAATCGATATTCTTTAAAATAAAAAAATTAAAATCACATTGTTACTATAAGGAAGTTTTATTATTATAAATAAATTTAAAAATAAACAGTAAAAAGTATATTTTTAAATATTGCATTTTAATTACTCTTGATTAATTTCCCCACAGCATATTAAAATTTCACATTGGTACCTGCTGGCTTTTCTACCTAAAAAGAGGTGAAAAGTCAATCAGGTACCTTATACGTTATTTCATATTTCTCAATTACGATTAAGCCTAAAACTGATTATTATTGAAATAACAAACCGGCCCATCATATAGTCACGAATGATGCTTATACAATATTTTATATTTACCATTTCGTGTGGCGATCGTAATGTATGTAAAATATACGACACTGATTTTGCCCAAGTTATTATTCTGTAGGAATTGGAATATCGTACACTGTTTCAATATTTAACCAAATTCAAATTTGCATGTACGTTAATTATCAATATATTAATTTTCACCCCCAGTTATAAAATTATTGGAAAATGTTAAAACGCCACTCTATAGAGACCCTTATGAGGAATGAAGGTCACCCATTATAATATAATAACAACATATAAATGGCATACGTTATTTCATTATTAAAGCGACGATATAATAAATAAATCACCTAAACCATATATATGACTGGAAGATAGCCCATTCGGGACACACCATAAAACAATCATCTGGCATATCATCGTCACACTCTACATTTTCATCACAAGTAACACTAACGGGGATGGTATTTTCGATCATAGCATTTTCTGCTGGCAAATTATTTTCAAAAATGGCATTCAGTTGTTGTAGTGGTGGCCGATCCAGTTCTTCATCCGTTGACACATTTGATGCATCAAATCGTGCTTCGAATTCGGCCGCTCTCTTCTGCCGCATTATGTAGTATGGACCGTTTTTCTTAACTTTCTTTTTCAGAGGCATTTATTACTATTTAAAACAACGTCAGTGAGAGATATATAATAAATACTGTATTCGAGCGATTTGATCAATATACTGCGCACTAATAATAATTGTCATCGGAAAACGAGATTTGCTATAAATCTTTATGGATACTTATAAACATATATACTTATTATATGTATTATATGAAAAAAGACAGCAAAAATTTAGTTAACATTCGTTCACTAAACCAAATTAAATGCAATATTACATGTAAAACTTGACCTATTTAACTTAACAGCAGTCTGAGAATTTTTTTTAAGTTTCAATGTTCCGTAGTTATGTTAATTTTAGGCTATTTAACTTATTTCATGAAATAACTGTTGCAATGTCAGCTAAATTGCCGCTAGCTAAACAACAGGTAATAAGTTAAATACATGTATTAGATACACTTTTGTAACTTAAATTTTCACTTAATACATGAAATACATGTACTTGATGAGCCGTTATGCGACTCAACAAAAATTCATTTAAATTTATTAAATAAATTTATTCCGATTCACTTTATTAAATAAACAATTTAATTTTTTAGATAATAAATTTTAATTACAATTTTATAATTTTTTTAAAACACGAGTTGTTGCTCGACCGAGTGCAAGAATCTAATGAATTGTAATTGCTAATTTTAATTTTTAACAAAATAAATTTTTATTAACTTCCGTTGATTGTGTTGTCGTTGTTAATATTTTTATGTTTTGGTTTGATTTCGCCGAGTGTTGCCGCTACAAGCACTCCCCCACCAGATCGAAAATTGTATTTTAGATTGATGTGAAGTCGAAACGAACGCGTTTGTTGGTTTTGTGTGTACAAATTTTGTCTGCCGACAAGATGCTGTAGGCTGGTTTCAACCTGTCGATGCCAATCGTCGTGTTTTTTCCGTGAACGTTCACGACGAAAAATTTACGCAGTTTACGTACAACTGCAAACGGCCCACAATGGTTCAAAACCTATTAAAACACGCGCATAATTATTTTGCTCCCTTTTAAATAATTCTACATGGATGTTTAGTATTTTTTTCGTGTAAATACTAATTCTTGATGTGTTTTGAAGTATATGACATGAAATTTTATTATTATTATTGTGAATTATGGCATAAGTTTGTCAAAAACATGTTTTCAAGTGTGTCAAAAGATAGATTTTTATTTATTTTTTTACCCAATTTTATGGAACTAAATAAAATTAATTAACTATATGACATGAAATTTAATTATTATTATTCATAATTATGACATTATAAGTATGTCAAAAAAATGTTGTCAAGTGTGTCAAAAGAAAGACTTTTATTTATTTTTTTACCCAATTTTATGGAAAAAAATAAAATTAATTATTTGTATGACATAAAATTTTACTATTACTATTGAGAATTGTGGCATTATAAGTTTGTCAAAAAAATGTTGTCAAGTGTGTCAAAAGAAAGATTTTTATTTATTTTTTTACCCAATTTTATGGAAAAAATAAACTTATTTAATTATATGACATGAAATTTAATTATTATTATTGATAACTATGGCATTATAAGTATGTCAAAAAAATGTTGTCAAGTGTGTCAAAAGAAAGATTTTTATTTATTTTTTTACCCAATTTTGTAGAACAAATTAAAATTAATTATTTATATGACATGAAATTTTATTATTACTATTGAGAATTATGGCATTATAAGTTTGTCAAAAAATGTTGTCAAGTGTGTCAAAAGAAAGATTTTTATTTATTTTTTTACCCAATTTTATAGAACAAATTAAAATTAATTATTTATATGACATGAAATTTAATTATTATTATTGAGAATTATAAGTTTGTCAAAAAATGTTGTCAAGTGTGTCAAAAGAAAGATTTTTATTTATTTTTTTACCCAATTTTATAGCAAAAATAAAATTAATTATTTATATGACATGAAATTTAATTATTATTATTGAGAATTATGGCATTATAAGTTTGTCAAAAAAATGTTGTCAAGTGTGTCAAAGAAAGATTTTTATTTATTTTTTTACCCAATTTTATAGCAAAAATAAAATTAATTATTTATATGACATGAAATTTAATTATTATTATTGATAATTATGGCATTATAAGTTTGTCAAAAAATGTTGTCAAGTGTGTCAAAAGAAAGATTTTTATTTTTTTACCCAATTTTATGGAAAAAAATAAAATTAATTAATTATATGACATGAAATTTAATTATTATTATTCATAATTATGGCATTATAAGTTTGTCAAAAAAAAGTTGTCAAGTGTGTCAAAAGAAAGACTTTTATTTATTTTTTTACCCAATTTTATGGAAAAAATAAACTTATTTAATTATATGACATGAAGTTTAATTATTATTATTGATAACTATGGCATTATAAGTTTGTCAAAAAAATGTTGTCAAGTGTGTCAAAAGAAAGAATTTTATTTATTTTTTTACCCAATTTTATGGAAAAAATAAACTTATTTAATTATATGACATGAAATTTAATTATTATTATTGATAACTACGGCATTATAAGTTTTTCAAAAAAATGTTGTCAAGTGTGTCAAAAGAAAGATTTTTATTTATTTTTTTACCCAATTTTATGGAAAAAATAAAATTAATTATTTATATGACATGAAATTTAATTATTATTATTGATAATTATGGCATTATAAGTTTGTCAATAAAATGTTGTCAAGTGTGTCAAAAGAAAGATTTTTATTTTTTACCCAATTTTATGGAAAAAATAAAATTAATTAACTATATGATATGAAATTTAATTATTATTATTGATAACTATGGCATTATAAGTTTGTCAATAAAATGTTGTCAAGTGAGTCAAAAGAAAGAATTTTATTTATTTTTTTACCCAATCTTATGGATAAAATAAACTTATTTAATTATATGACATGAAATTTAATTATTATTATTGATAACTATGGCATTATACGTTTGTCAAAAAAAAGTTGACAAGTGTGTCAAAAGAAAGACTTTTATTTTTTTACCCAATTTTATGGAAAAAAATAAAATTAATTAACTATATGACATGAAATTTAATTATTATTATTCATAATTAATTATTCATAATTTAATTAATTAAAAATTTTATTATTATTATTGAGAATTGTGGCATTATAAGTTTGTCAAAAAATGTTGTCAAGTGTGTCAAAACAAAGATTTTAATTTATTTTTTTACCCAATTTTATAGAACAAATTAAAATTAATTATTTATATGACATGAAATTTTAGTATTACTATTGAGAATTATGGCATTATAAGTTTGTCAAAAAATGCTGTCAAGTGTGTCAAAAGAAAGATTTTTATTTATTTTTTTACCCAATTTTATGGAAAAAAATAAAATTAATTATTTGTATGACATGAAATTTAATTATTATTATTGAGAATTATGGCATTATAAATTTGTCAAAAAAATGTTGTCAAGTGTGTCAAAGAAAGATTTTTATTTATTTTTTTACCCAATTTTATAGCAAAAATAAAATTAATTATTTATATAACATGAAATTTAATTATTATTATTAATAATTATGGAATTATAAGTTTGTCAATAAAATGTTGTCAAGTGTGTCAAAAGAAAGATTTTTATTTTTTTACCCAATTTTATGGAAAAAAATAAAATTAATTAATTATATGACATGAAATTTAATTATTATTATTCATAATTATGGCATTATAAGTTTGTCAAAAAAATGTTGTCAAGTGTGTCAAAAGAAAGACTTTTATTTATTTTTTTACCCAATTTTATGGAAAAAAATAAAATTAATTATTTGTATGACATAAAATTTTATTATTATTATTGAGAATTGTGGCATTATAAGTTTGTCAAAAAAATGTTTCAAGTGTGTCAAAAGAAAGATTTTTATTTATTTTTTTACCCAATTTTATGGAAAAAATAAACTTATTTAATTATATGACATGAAATTTAATATTATTATTGATAACTATGGCATTATAAGTTTGTCAAAAAAATGTTGTCAAGTGTGTCAAAAGAAAGATGTTTATTTATTTTTTTACCCAATTTTATGGAAAAAAATAAAATTAATTATTTGTATGACATGAAATTTAATTATTATTATTGATAACTATGGCATTAGAAGTTTGTCAATAAAATGTTGTCAAGTGTGTCAAAAGAAAGAATTTTATTTATTTTTTTACCCAATTTTATGGAAAAAATAAACTTATTTAATTATATGACATGAAATTTAATTATTATTATTGATAACTGTGGCATTATAAGTTTGTCAAAAAAATGTTGTCAAGTGTGTCAAAAGAAAGATTTTTATTTATTTTTTTACCCAATTTTATGGAAAAAATAAAATTAATTATTTATATGACATGAAATTTAATTATTATTATTGATAATTATGGCATTATAAGTTTGTCAATAAAACGTTGTCAAGTGTGTCAAAAGAAAGATTTTTATTTTTTTACCCAATTTTATGGAAAAAATAAAATTAATTAACTATATGACATGAAATTTAATTATTATTATTGATAACTATGGCATTATAAGTTTGTCAAAAAAATGTTGTCAAGTGAGTCGAAAAGAAAGAATTTTATTTATTTTTTTACCCAATCTTATGGAAAAAATAAACTTATTTAATTATATGACATGAAATTTAATTATTATTATTGATAACTTTGGCATTATACGTTTGTCAAAAAAAAGTTGACAAGTGTGTCAAAAGAAAGATTTTTATTTTTTTACCCAATTTTATGGAAAAAAATAAAATTAATTAACTATATGACATGAAATTTAATTATTATTATTCATAATTAATTATTCATAATTATTCATAATTAAAAATTTTATTATTATTATTGAGAATTGTGGCATTATCAGTTTGTCAAAAAATGTTGTCAAGTGTGTCAAAACAAAGATTTTAATTTATTTTTTTACCCAATTTTATAGAACAAATTAAAATTAATTATTTATATGACATGAAATTTTAGTATTACTATTGAGAATTATGGCATTATAAGTTTGTCAAAAAATGCTGTCAAGTGTGTCAAAAGAAAGATTTTTATTTATTTTTTACCCAATTTTATGGAAAAAAATAAAATTAATTATTTGTATGACATGAAATTTAATTATTATTATTGAGAATTATGGCATTATAAGTTTGTCAAAAAAATGTTGTCAAGTGTGTCAAAAGAAAGATTTTTATTTATTTTTTTACCCAATTTTATGGAAAAAATAAAATTAATTATTTGTATGACATGAAATTTAATTATTATTATTGATAATTATGGCATTATAAGTTTGTCAATAAAATGTTGTCAAGTGTGTCAAAAGAATGATTTTCATTTCTTGTTTTAGAGAATACTAAATAGTTCTTTGGATGAAATGAAATGTAATGAACATGATATTATTATTATTAAAAATTTTTTTGCATTATAAGTTTTTCAAAAAAAATATTGTCAAGTATGTCAAAAAAATGAATTCGTTTATTTTTTCAGCAAATTTTATGGAAAAGAAAATTAGCTGTTTATATGACGTAAATGTGACATGGAAATTTTTGAATTTGTTTAGTTTTTGAAATATTTTTTGGAATTTTGAAAAAAGTTTGTATTTTTGATTTTGTAGAATTTTTGGAATATTTTTAGAATTTTAGGAAATAGTTTTAATTTTTGATTTTATTTTGATTTATGGAATATTTTTGGAATTATGAAAAAAGTTTCAATTTTTGATATTGTTATTATTTTAACAATATTTATAGAATTTTGGAAAAAGTTTGTATTTTTAAGAATTTTTGGAATATTATTAGAATTTAGAAACAGTTTAAATATTTGATTTTATTCTAAGTTTCGGAGTTTTGAAAATAGTTTAAATTTTTGATTTTGTTATAATTTTTGCAATAGTCTTAGAATTTTTGAAAACTGTTTTAATATTTGATTTTGTAATAATTTTTGGATTATTTTTAGAACTTTGAAAGAAGTTTGATTCTATTTAATTTTTACATTATTTTTGGTATTTTGAAAGAAATATGAATTTGTGATTTTGTAATATTTTCTCGAAACACTAAATGGAGAGGTTTTTGGGTAGTTTGCTGGGTGTATCATCTATTCACAAAACTATGTTAATATATGATCTGTAATAAATTTCTAAACAGAATAAAATACTAGTACTTCTACAGAGAATTTTATTTTTGATATACATATCGCTGCCTAAAACTAAAAACAATGTCCTCAGAAAAGTTTGTTGCTGAAAACCCAGACCGAAGTCCTAATATCTCAGAGCTATGAGATTTCAGCCCTTCACATATTTTATTATTTAAATAATAAAAATTTAAAAAAATGCTGTCATATCGTTTTATTTATTGATAATATTAAATTTTTTTTATAATTTTAAACAGTTGCTTCATCATCTGTGTCTTGTTTTTGAACTGTAATTTTGAATAATTGTTTCACATCTTTATGATGCTGTTCGCATGTTTGATATTAATGGGTCTGAAAAAACAAGAAATCGATTAAAAATATCTGTAAGATAGTGAATTCTTGAATCTCTTCGTGCGAGAATCTACTCCTGAAAGTCTTAAAATTTTTGTTGCAGTGCTCTTGAGCTTCTTCGGACAGTTGTCCTGTTACAAAATAATATACACACATTCATTTAATATTCAATAGTTATTTAATTTTCAGTAAAATAGAGTTTTTCTCTTACCGACTTGCAAAATGGACTGAGCTATGATGTCATAACCGGGCATCAGTATTTTATGTACTGTTGTTGACATAGGCCACCAATCAAACTCTTTTACAATTGCATTTGCAGTCTCTAGTGTATAATTAAAAAATTTATTAGGATCTATATAGAGAGCAATTTATTGCAGTGAGAATAACGTTAAATTGATGTATAAGTGTAAGACTTATTCCTGTGATTTCTGCAGTGACTTTTTCACTTTTGAAAAACCACCTAGACGTATTGCCATCATTAGAAGATCCAAAACCTAAAGTATTCGTCACGAAAATTCAAGTATTGAAAGTTTATCTTAAAGTTAGTTGTAAGAACAAAATACAAAGATTATCTTTTACATTGTTATCTAGATTATCTTTTACATTTAATTCTCGTATGTAAGGGTGAGATACATGGAGTATCTTTTAAAATATCTTTTAAAAATTTCTTATAGGTGCTCTTCATTTTACACTGGATTTATATAATTATAAATTTTTGTAAAATTGTACCTAATTTATATTTTTATAACAAGGTTGAGTTTACCTGACAAATTTAAAAGGAAAGGGACTAGACTTGATAGTACCGGCAGAAAGTTTCTAGAACAAAGCAAAAAGCACATTCAAGCACATCCATGAATTTAAGAAAAAATTAAATTTATCTGTTGACAAGCCAAAACAAGGTAACAATGTAAAAGATAATCTTTGTATATTTTTCTTAACACTAACTTTAAGATAAACTTTCAATACTTGAATTTTCGTGACGAATACTTTAGGTTTTGGATCTTCTAATGATGGCAATACGTCTAGGTGGTTTTTCAAAAGTGAAAAAGTCACTGCAGAAATCACAGGAATAAGTCTTACACTTATACATCAATTTAACGTTATTCTCACTGCAATAAATTGCTCTCTATATAGATCCTAATAAATTTTTTAATTATACACTAGAGACTGCAATACCAATTGTAAAAGAGTTTGATTGGTGGCCTATGTTAACAACAGTACATAAAATACTGACGCACGGTTATGACATCATAGCTCAGTCCATTTTGCAAGTCGGTAAGAGAAAAACTCTATATTACTGAAAATTAAATAACTATTGAATATTAAATGAATGTGTGTATATTATTTTGTAACAGGACAACTGTCCGAAGAAGCTCAAGAGCATTGCAACAAAAATTTTAAGACTTTCAGGAGTAGATTCTCGCACGAAGAGATTCAAGAATTCACTATCTTACAGATATTTTTAATCGATTTCTTGTTTTTTCGGACCTATTAATATCAAAAATGCGAACATCCACTTTGCATCGCAAAACACACGAACATCATAAAGATGTGAAACAATTATTCAAAATTACAGTTCAAAAACAAGACACAGATGATGAAGCAACTGTTTAAAATTATAAAAAAAATTTAATATTATCAATAAATAAAACGTTATGACAGCATTTTTTAAATTTTTATTATTTAAATAATAAAATACGTGAAGGGCGAAAATCTCATAGCTCTGAGATATTAGGACTTCGGTCTGGGTTTTCAGCAACAAACTTTTCTGAGGACATTGTTTTTAGTTTTAGGCAGCGATATGTATATCAAAAATAAAATTCTCTGTAGAAGTACTAGTATTTTATTCTGTTTAGAAATTTATTACAGATCATATATTAACATAATTTTGTGAAAAGATGATACACTCAGCAAACTACTCAAAAACCTCTCCATTTAGCGTTTCGAGAAAATATTACAAAATCACAAATTCATATTTCTTTCAAAATTCCAAAAATAATGTAAAAATTAAATAGAATCAAACTTCTTTCAAAGTTCTAAAAATAATCCAAAAATTATTACAAAACCAAAGATTAAAACTTTTTTCAAAAATTCTAAAACTATTGCAAAAATTATTACAAAATCAAAAATTTAAACTATTTTCAAAATTCCGAAAATTAGAATAAAATCAAATATTTAAACTGTTTCTAAATTCTAATAATATTCCAAAAATTCTTAAAAATACAAACTTTTTCCAAAATTGTATAAATATTGCAAAAATAATAACAATATCAAAAATTGAAACTTTTTTCATAATTCCAAAAATATTCCAAAAATTAAAATAAAATCAAAAATTAAAACTTTTTCCAAAATTCTAAAAATTTTCCAAAAAATCTACAAAATCAAAAATACAAACTTTTTTCAAAATTCCAAAAATATTTCAAAAATTATAACAAATTTAAAAATTTCCATGTCACATTTACGTCAAAGAAAAGAAAAAAAAATTAACGATTTAAAGACGTTTTTACGAAAAAATGTAAATTTGTCGGTTTTTTTTCGGTCAGTTTTTGCAATAATAATGAAATATCTCTAGAATAGGCAGATATATGCAGATGAATTTAAGTGCATCGCCTAGTACAAACATCACTAGTGAAGTTCCAAAAAATTTGGTCGTAAGCCAGAGTAAGCCCTTCAAGTTCTTGATGTTTGAAAATTAGTCGAGCAACTAATTAAAGGAAAAAAGTATCATGCTTTAAATTTAACATATATATATACATACAAACTATTATACATGAATTTGTGACTTTAAAAGGTTCTAGTAATGTGCATAAACATTTTTAAAGAGTAATACAAAGTCTCATGTATGTGTGCTTATGGTACTGCTGACATATACTTTCAATAAAAATAATTAAAAATATATGCAATAAATAACAATTATTTTTTCTTTTAATTTGTGTTCATAATAGTGATGTATTTAATTTTTTTTTTTTGGTAAAACTGTCTTTTGACATCCCTAATATGTTAGAAAACAAAACAAATGGTCAGTTATGAGGAAAAAAAAAATTTTTTTTTTTCACTTATGCGCGTATTTTAATGCGTTTTGAACCATTGTGCGGCCCTTCGTAAGGTGTACTAAGGGGTCCTTTTATTTTGTCCACTCGGACAAAAACGTGTGTGCAATTGTTAAGATCTTTAGGGATGAAGATGTCGGTCTGATTGGGTTGCCTAGGAGGTGTAGGAATTAGCGTTTGCATATTACTTCGCAATCTCTTAATGAACTCAGAAGTATCCGAGGTGTTGGCTGTAGGTGAATCGACAAAGAATTCGCCGGGGATCTTAAGAGTTTGACCATACACTAGTTCTGCAGGTGTGCAGTCGAGGTCTTCTTTAAATGAAGTTCTGATGCCAAGTAAAACCAGTGGGAGTTCAGTGCTCCAATGAACGGTATTGCATCTCGCCTTAAGAGATGCTTTAAGTTGACGATGGAAGCGTTCGACAAGACCGTTTGCTTTAGGATTGTAAGCAGTTGTGCGGATTCGATGAGATCCTAGAAGCTTAGTGAGCTCGGTGAACAGATTGGATTCGAATTGTCCGCCACGATCTGTCGTTATGACCGAAGGAATACCAAACCTGGAGATATATTCCTGTAACAATGTTGAAGCAATGGTACTTGCTGTCATGTCCTTTAATGGGTATGCTTCTGGCCAACGTGTGAAGCGGTCTACTGAAGTCAATATGTAGCTGTACCCATTGGATTGTGGTAGTGGTCCAACGATGTCAATATGGATATGTTCAAATCTGCAATTTGGTAAATCAAATTTACCAATCGCAGATTTTGTGTGTCTGTGAATTTTTGATCGTTGACACGATTCACAAGATTTAGCCCATATCCCTGTGTCTACATTCATTCGTGGCCAAAAATACTTCGAAGTAATTAATTTTCACGTTGCACGTATGCCAGGATGTGATAAACCATGCAAGTTATCGAAAATCGCTTTTCTGATGCTGTGTGGGACGTATGGTCGATTATAACCAGAAGATGTCTTGCACCAGATTTTGTCGTTGCTGCCTGATGATTGTATGAACCTAAGTTTAACTTTTGATGATCTTGACGGTTTGTCAGGATTTATCAATTTCTTAAGTTCATCGTCCTCCTGTTGCAATTTCGGTAAGTCTTTCAAGTTGAAAGTAGAAGTGTAGATTTCTGTAGAAGATTCTTCACCAGAACGTGATAAACAATCACTGACGACGTTGTCTTTGCCTTTG
Organism: Diogma glabrata; assembly: GCA_963693315.1. NCBI lineage: Eukaryota > Metazoa > Arthropoda > Insecta > Diptera > Cylindrotomidae > Diogma > Diogma glabrata. Next base: position 138,184,786 of record OY856188.1, on the reverse strand, counting down.
ATGTGTCGTATGTCTGTAGTGAACTGTGCGATGAAATCTAGGTGACGTAGTTGTCGTGGACTTCTTAAAGTTTTAGATGAAATTGCTGTGATCAGAGGTTTGTGATCAGTGTAGACAGAGAAATTTTGACCTTCGACAAAATAGCGAAAATGTTTAATTGCGAGATAGATTGCTAGTAGCTCTCTATCAAACGCAGAATATTTTGCTTCAGTAGGAGTGAGTTTCCTTGAGAAAAATGCAAGTGGCTCCCAACATCCATTATTGTACTGTTGTAGTACAGCTCCGACTGCAGTGTTCGAAGCGTCTGATGTTATGTTGAACTGTGTGTTGTCCAACGGATGTGCTAAAAGAGTAGCGGCGGCAAGAGATTCTTTGACCTTAATGAAAGACTCGTTACAGTCTTCTGGCCAAGAAAAATTGGATTTGTTCTTGCCTTTTTTAATCAGTGATGCCAAATGCCCGTGAATAGGCGCTAACAATTCGGCTAAACGTGGTATGAAGCGGTGATAATAATTCACCATACCTACGAATTGCTGTATTTGGTGGATTGATGTTGGAGCTTGAAAGTTGGAGATGGCAGTGACTCTATCTTTCGAAGGAAGTATGCCGTTTTCCGAAATAGAGTGGCTCAAAAAATCAAGTGATTTTTGACCGAAAATGCATTTTGAAGCTTTTATGTTGATGCCATATTCGGTTAGGCGAGTAAAAAGTTTCTCCAAGTGCAAAAGATGTTCTGCCTCGGAGCGGCTAGCTATGAGGATATCATCTATATAGACAAAGACGAAATCCAGTTCCTTTGTTACTTCGTTGATGAAGCGCTGGAATATCTGTGCTGAGTTTCGTAAACCATAAGGCATACGGGTGAACGCGAACAATCCAAAAGGTGTAGTTATAGCTGTTTTATGGATATCCTCATCTGCCATAGGTATCTGGTGATAAGCTCTTACCAGATCTATTTTGGAAAAAATTTTGCATCCTGCTAGTTGCAAGGAAAAATTTTGTATGTTTGGGTTGGGATATCTATCCGGAACAGTAGCAGCATTAAGCTGTCTGTAGTCTCCACAAGGTCGCCAGTCCTTGTCCTTTTTCTGGACCATGTGCAAAGGAGAGGAGACTGGGGAGTTAGAAGGACGACAAATACCTAGTTCCACCATATGTTCGAATTCGGTCTTTGCAGCTTTGAGTTTCGTCGGGTCCAAGCGTCTTGGATTAATGGATGGAAGTCTTCCATTGTTCACAATGTAATGTTTTACATTATGCTTAATTGGGAGGCCATAGTTTGGTGCCTCGGTAAGTGACGAAAACTTTTTCAGAAGAGTGCCGAATTGATTGTCGACGCTGAAATGTTTAGGAGTAGGCGTATTACAGTTGGTTATAATTGCATTCACATGAAGAGATGTTTTTGAATCGATTAACTTCCGATTTTTGAGGTCGACCAAAATGTCATACTTCGAGAGGAAATCAGCACCTATTATAGGCCTGTTAACATCTGCCAGTATGAAAGTGTGTGTGAATGTACGCCGAAGTCCGATGTTCAGTTTCAACAGTTTAGTAGAATTGCTGTACCGTTAGCAGCAGTTAGCGTTTGAATGGGATCCTTATTGCCGTGTGGAAATGTAGAATGGGGTAGTACTGAGACTTCAGCACCACTATCGATCAAAAAATGTAATAAGTTTTCATCGTCCCTAACAAAAAGACGGCGTGAATTGTAGATTCCACTGTTAGCCGTAGTAACAGCGGGACTTAGTAGTTTCCCGAGTCCTTAGATTGCGAAGCTGATGCATCCTGTTTGAATTTGCACGGTTGTAAACATTTACGTGCTTTGTTGCCAAATTTGGTGTGATAATAACAAATATCTCGTGATCTAGAAGAAGATCGGTGACGATATCTAGAAGAGCGTTTGTAATTGTAGTTCGCTCTTGAAGTAGATGGACGACTTCTATAACCTATGTCTTGACGTGACAGTCGGTTACAGAGGTCGTCGAATCGTTTGTTGAGATGATGTTCGAGTCGAGACTCGAGATTAGCAAGGTCGTTATCCTTATCACATAGCGTTGCCTTGCTAGGGGATGTTAACTGCGATGTTGCAGCAATCGAAGAGGAAGTGGGTTGAGCAACTTCCCAGATTTTATCGGCAATAGGAAGGATTTCTATAATATCCTTTTCTGCCCAAGGGGCCACAGATGTTCTTAAAAGTGTTGGCAAGCGTTTAAGCCAAAGATGTTTGAGAAGGTCGTTATTGACCAATGTTGAATCGCCGGCTTCTGATTCAAGCTTGCGATAAAATTCCGATGGGGTATTGTCTCCCATTTCTTGAAGACCTGAAAGAAGTCTATCTAAACTCTTGCCTGCACTTATAGAGTGTCGCTCTAAAAGTACTTTTTTTAGAAAATCGTATTGATTTTGTGCTGTGGCGGATGCTTTAATAATGTCCATGATGTTAACCACAACATCTTGCGGCAGAGCAGTGAGTACTGCATTAAATTTGTTGACATCCTTGTTTATTTTGTTTGTTTTGAAAGTGGTTTCTGCAATAAGAAACCACGCTTCCACCTGGTCATGCCAGAACGTTGGCAATTTAATTTTGGTTATATTCATTATTTCATCTTGTTTTGAATTACCAGGCTTTGGAGTGGGAACCTCTTTCTCGTCGGAAGATGACATATTTTATTTAGATTTCAAGTGTAATGACCAACGACCGAATCACCAAAACTTTAAAATTATAACAAAAGGAATAATATAGTTCTTGTGGTAAAATAAACTTTTATTTAAAGTTTCATTTTCGTTGCTGTATTTTCGTTCGAACGTTTCCAATTTAAATGTAAAACCAAAAATGTAAATGTTAAAAAAAAACGAAAATAAAAAACAATTGTAAACAAAATAAGATCAGTATAGATGGAGTATGATCGTATAGTCATGTACATGTACCTGCACTACTAGGCCAAACCAACACAATCGTTTTGTTAACTAAAATAATATTATTTTTTTATAAATAGCCGGGATTTATTTTTGTTAAAAAAATTTATAGTTAAATAAATCAACGGAAGCCGTAACAATTTGTATTTAGTTTCATAAAAATTGTAGCATTAAATATTGTTTTTGTTTTTACTACCAATGAGAATTTCTTACAAAAAAATTAATATAAAAAAAAATTGTTTTTTGATCATTAATTACATACAATAAAATTTTAGTAGAAATTTGTTTTTTTTTTAATTTGAAATAACTGTTTTTGATTATTAAATATAATAATAACTAAAATATTTTATTTGTAAATTACTGAAATGTAAAAAAAATCATTTGTATATACATATATGTATATATAAAAATACTAAAATCTAGCCCTAAATTATTCTGTCGAGCAACTTGATTTTCTTGAAAAATTGATTGAAAAGAAATTTTTATTCAATAAGATTATTTTAACATAATTCTTTTATTTAAATTTTCAGTTAAATAAGTAAAAAAAATTAATGAATTGAATGAGAGAAAATTAAATGATAATTAATTTGCATAAACGTATGTTTGTATTATTTTTTTGTTTGACTGACCGTTATTTTTGTTACTGCGTTTGGTGATTGATGATTATGTATGTTGATTTGATGAAATTTTGTTGTTGATGAACCGTTGCATGCGTTATATGTGCATGATTGTTGTGGCTTCGCGTCCGAAGCTCCCGCGTTGGGCTGTAAGTGCCTGCTGTTTTTTATAATTATTTGGAATCAAAATTTTTGTTGTTACACAATTTTGTTTAAATTTAATACTTTTTTTGTTGTTTCAAAGTTTTTTTGTTTTAAATTATGATAATCAGTAATTCTGAGTTAATCGAAAGTTTAGATATCTTTTTTTAAATTAAATAAAAATTTTTGATTTGTTTTTAAAGACAATAGTTTAAACTGTTATTTAATTAACTGTTACACTGTTATTTATGTTTCTTTACGTTATTTTATAGACACTGTATGTAACTGCACTGCAAAACTATATGTATTGTTTTTTTTGTATGAAACACAAAACTATTCGCTTTGCTCGCGTTTTTGTTTTAAAGACTAGCGTTTTCAAACAGGGATACCTCGTGGTCGTTCCTGTTGTTTACCGTACCGGCGTGTTAGTCGGGGTCACCACGTGATGAGCCGTTATGCGACTCAACAAAAATTCCTTTAAATTTAGTAAATAAATTTATTTCGATTCACTTTATTAAATAAACAATTTAATTTTTTAGATAATAAATTTTAATTACAATTTTATAATTTTTTTAAAACACGAGTTGTTGCTCGACCGAGTGCAAGAATCTAATGAATTGTAATTGCTAATTTTAATTTTTAACAAAATAAATTTTTATTAACTTCCGTTGATTGTGTTGTCGTTGTTAATATTTTTATGTTTTGGTTTGATTTCGCCGAGTGTTGCCGCTACATACTATCTGTATTACATTATTTTTTTACTTAAATTTGTATACTTAGTATGTTAAATTTACCTATTAACTTATTTTTTTACACCAAAAACATATTAACTATAATTTTCGACTAGAAATACATGTACACTAATTAGCTGAAACAGTAATCTATTACCTTTTTCCATATATTTAACCAAACTTTTACTTAAATTTAACCAAATCCCAAAATGGTTCACCTAAATTTCACTAAGTGTGCTGGCTGGGTGGTTTATTTCAGGTTTGTTTGAAATAAATTTATGTATGTAATTCATTATTCATGTTCGTTCTATGTGAAATTTTTTAAAGCAATGATGTTGTGCAAAGGTCTATGATTATGGTTTTCTTGTTATTTCCTTAACAACTTTTTTGTTTTTTTTAAGACATCCAATCCTGGTGTATGTGATAAAGTGAGTGGCTGGTTTATTTATTCGTTGAATTTTTTTTAAACATTTAACACGAACATATGTGTCAAGAGTTACAGTATGTGTCACTAGTCACAACACACATAAAATTCTCTCCGGAACTAGGTTATACAAAAATATTTGTTCAGAGGTGTTGATTAGAGGAATTTTATTTTGTTTGTTTTATTTACAGAATGAATGAATAAACTAAACTATAAACGCTATCATATATAAAATATGACATACACCAATACTTCTTGGTAAGTTCGAAAAAATTAAAAATCAAATCAGAAGTCAGAAGCGAATTGATTTAACAAGTTTGTCGGAACAACACTTAAATTGCACAGAAAAATGTTATTTTGCAAATTCAACTGTAACGACGGACTATTTCGAGTGTTACTCTAAAATAATAATTTTCATATTGAAATAAATCCGCTAATAGTTTGCTAATTTGCTTCGGCTCTGACCTTTAAATTTAAAGAAACATAAAAGTATTCATGTGTTCAATAATATTTTAATATATTTCTAGTTAAATTCGTTGCGTCACTCAATATCAATTAATAATACTTGTTTAAGTCTACATAGAAGTTTTGGTTATGTTAAGGATAGTCATAATATTGTGTGTAGACAGAATACAGTTTTGCATTTAACCATTGCATTTATAAATAATAAGGATGGTTGTCTTTATTTGGGGGGGAATATTTTCTCGTTTGAATGGAGATGTTTATTGAGATGATACATGAAATGAAAATTTGGATTGGAAGTTTTTGAATTATGTACGATGAACAAGATGAAGATAGGAAAGAAACAGATGGATAATCTTCCTAAATTAAGATCGAGATTATTAAATTAAATCAAAAAGATAGTGTTATCGTCCTGATTCAGGAACCATGGGTAAATAAAAATTGTATACTTGTCCTGAATTGTAAGCAGGGCAGGGTGTTTGTCAGCACAGTTACGGAAAACCCTGGTTCGTGCGTTTACTTGTCGAATGACATATTCAAAAAATGAATGAGTATACATATAACCCAATTTAATGGCAAAGATGCCGTTACTATTAAAGTGACGGTCAAGATTGAGGGTGTTGATACTGACGTAGTCTTCGCATCCATATATCTACCGTATGATGGGTAGAGTTCCAACCCAAAATCTTGTTAAAGTGGTGGAGTTCTGTAGTAACAAGAACCTGCGATGGGTGCGATGCAAATGCGCATCATGGAATTTGGGGCAGTTCAGATAACAACAGACGAGGAACAGACCTCGTTGAATTTCTACATGGTACAGATCTAGAAATTCTAAATAAAGGGAACGCTCCGACTTTTTCAAATGCAATTAAAGAGGAAGTAACAACTGTAAATGTAAATGTAAATGTAAATGTAAAAACTACTTCTTTACCAAATGTTTCTGGAATTGGATCCGTCAATCAAGAGTGTATGGTCAAGGCTTTTAAAGAATCTTGTCCTCATAGGGGTTCCATCATGAAGAAAATTCACCTTGGTCGAATATAAAACTGAAGAAGCTGAGATCTACGGTCAGGAAACTTCTAAAGAAATCCAAGCAAACAAATAATACCAACGACTGGATCATTTATCGTGGTAGTCGGAGGGAATATAAATACAGTATCCAGAGTATCCTGTGGTAGCTAGGCTTCACAAAACACTCTCAAAAGAACCCAAATACCAACCGGACTTACTGCTTATTTCAAATGAAAGGTATACGGAATTTGAGGAATAAACAGCACAACATCTTCCATTTCTCGGGTAGCAGCACCACTGCTGAGATGAAAGAACAACAATAAAGATGGTGGATCTTGGCTAAGAATGGGGTGAATATAAGATCTCTGAGATGAGCTATAGATTCCTTCAACCCCTTTAAATCGTCTGGTCCTGATCCATGCATGCTACAGAATAATGTGCTTGGCCTCATTGAATCACTTTGACATTTATACAAGGCATGTTTGGCATATAGCTATGTCCCAGAAGCGTACAGAAAACTAGAGTTGTCTTCATACCAAAACCAGGCATAACCAGTTACAGTAAAGCCAAGTCATTTCGGCCAATAAGTCTCAACCTTTGTTCTCAAAACTTTGGAAAGACTGGTTGACCGTTATATAAGGGCCTTACTACAGTTTCCACTAAGTACCAATCAGCATGCATACCATATAGGAAAATCGGTCGAAACAGCTGCGCATCGTTTGATGACTAAAATTGAAAGAGCACTTGATGCCAAAGAATTTGCTCTGGGTATTTTTTTAGATATAGAAGGTGCTTTTGATAATACCACCTTCGAATCTATCAGGACTGCGGCATCGCAACATGGGATTAGTAGCACGATTTCAAATTGGATCGTGACTATGTTAAGCTATACTACTGTTTCAGTTTCAGTCAAACGAGGTTGTCCACAGGGTGGTGTTCTCTCACCTCTTCTGTGAACTTTGGTAGTTGATAATCTTCTTAAGAGACTGAATCAATCGGGACCCTATTCTCAGGGGTTACGCTGATGATATTGCCACATTGGCAATTGTGAAAGGTTCTCGCACTCTGGTGGATTTGACGTAAAATTCAATGAAGTTGGTTGAAGAGTGGTGTGGGGTGCAAGGACTTTCAGCCCATCCTTCTAAATCACAGGTAGTCTTATTTACCAACAAGAGAAAAGTGCCTGCAACACCAAGTCTGTATCGTTTCAGTATGCAGTTAAGTTACTCAGATGAGGCTAAGTTTCTAGTCATTATTCTCGACAAAAGGTTAAATTGGAATACTCATTTAACAAAAAAAACTGATAAAGCTGTCATTTCGTTTTGGCAATGCCGTCGGCCTTTGGACGTTATTGGGGCTTTAGTCCCAAAATAATCTTATAGATATACACAGCAATAATCAGACCAATACTTGTTTTTGCATCTGTTGTCTGGTGGCCAAAGACGGAGAAACAATACGTCCGTGCTAGGTTAAATAAAATACAGAGAATGGCATGTGCAGGTATTACTGGTACAATGCGTCCCAAGTAGCAAAAATAGTGATTATCAGTACTTAAAGAAGGAGTTAAGAAGACTTAATCGAGGCAACGCGCCTTCTTAAAGAAGGATTTAAGTATGAATTAAGTACAAAAAGGCCTATGTGGGCGGTCCGATAGGACGAATTAAGAAGCGTATTTCTATCTTATTTCCTTCTTAAATAGGTATATGATTTTAACTCCTACTAAAGTCCTTCTTAACTCCAGCTTAACTCTTTCTTAAATCGGTATGTCATTTTTTTGTTAAACTATCAAAGTCAAAGAGTGACACAGATATTTCTATCTCTTTTTTTCTTTATTGAATTAATTTAAATTAAAGATAATGACAATAATGAAATGAAACAAAAAAATATGTTGTGTGCTGTTTAAAAATTTTATGAAGAGAAGCTGAGAAGATAATAAAAATATATATTATATATTGGGGGTTTCAAAATCGGTTTTAAGATAACATTAACCCAATATCTTCAAACGGAACGAGTTTTATGATGAAATGGGGTCTTCTAACCCCTTCAAAACTCACGCGCCTTTATAATTTCTCTAATTTATTTAAATTTTTGAAAATATGTCAAAATTCAATGCGCCTAAAACTTTATTTAAAATTTTTTGTTGATCAGAACTTGAACATATTCATGCTCACATCGTTGCTATCTAAATATAAGTTAAAATAAAAAATTGGAGCAGTATTTACTATTATTATTATACGAAAATTTTTCAAATTGTATTTTAAAAATTTTCTATAAAAATATGGCGGAATCTTGTTCATTATCAAGTATATGATGATTTCTCAAATTAAGTACAAATATCTTCTTAATTTAGTATGACACAATACCAAAATAGTTGAAATCCCTTCTTAATTCGGGTGAAAAACCAAGAACGAATTTATACTATTTTGGGTATGATCATTAGTTTTCAATTGTACACTGGAAAAAAAAGTTGGTTTAATCTATAATATTAGTTCAATCAAATTATTTTTGTAGCATCATCTAAAATTAAGGACAACATACAAAACATTTGTCTAACGGTAAAACGTTTTGTCGTACTAAATTTTAGATAGTGCTACAAAGTTTATTTTGCTGAACTAATAATGAAGAATATGCCAATGTGTTTTTGTAGTGTACATTACTGCAAAAATACGGTATGTGACATACCAATTTAAGTAGAAATTTGTACTATTTCGAGTATTGAAATACCGATTTAAGTACATACAATGTTTACTTTTTTCTGTACCTGACAGTTATGAATAATTCGATTGGATTTGTTTAAATTTTACTTAAATTTAGGATAGTTTAGTTATTTGATTAGTTTGGCTGATTTGAAATATATTGCAGAAGAAACACTAGAATTGACTGCCAGAGTATCTATCCCTTGTTTGAATCGACTCAACATCGCTCATGGTATCAGATGTAACCAAACTAGGCTCTACATAATTTCGTTTTAACTGCTGATTAAATATTTCTTGAATTTTCATATACTTTGATCTCTTATAATAACCGGTTCGTTTCTTTTTTCTCCATAAATTTAACAAACTATTTTGTTCCATTTTAACAAAACACGTATAGTAATCATAAGATATAAACGTAACAAACAAACAATAAAAACTGTCAAATGTTGACACGTATACAAAGAAAGCATAAAATATCATACCAATTTAAGTAAAAAACACGAAGTATTAAAGCCGGATTATCATACCGATTTACAACTTCAAATATACATACCAAATTAAGAAGCCTTTAAGAATTCTATACTCGAGCTCGTACATTCCAATTTAATCTTTCTATATGAATACCAATTTAAGAAGCCTTTAAGAATGCTTAAAAAGAGATGTTACATACCGATTTAAAACCCAGGTGACCATACCATTTTAAGAAAGATTTAAGAAGCATTAAAGTAACAAACATTCAACATACCAAAAAAAGAATGAATTAAGATGCAATAAAGAAATGACATCCCAAAGCAATACCAATTGTTGCTACTTGGGTACTACACCAACAACGTCGTTGGAGGCCATTTTGGGTCTGGCTCATTTACATAAAGAGTACATGGCTAAAAGGGCTGTCTACAGACTGCATGTGGCAGGGACGTGGGTAAACAAAGGGAAAACATGCGGTCATGGTCACATACTTGATAGACTACGAACTGACCGGAAATAGATATGCATCCGGAAATAGATATGCATAGTGGCGTCATGACCAAAGTATATAGCTTTGAGAAGCCCACTGCACTGCTTATCTCTTCTAGTAAGGAATGTGAAGTATCTTGGACCGAATGGTCCTCCAGCGAGATTGATGTTTTCTATACAGATGGCTCACTGTTGAATGGAAGTGCAGGAGCTGGCATGTACCTGGAAGAAAATAATATCATAAGTTGCAAGAAATTTACGCTAGGGCGGTTTTGCACAGTTTTTCAAGCGGAGGTGTATGCTATCAATGAATGCACGCATGTAGTAACGCGTCTGTGTCTGCAAGGGAAGAGGATCTGCATCTGTTTGGATAGCCAAACAGCTATCAAGGCACTGGTAAGCCCGGAAACTACTTTCAAACTCTTCAACAAGTGCAGGAAAAATCTTTGTAGGATAGCGTAATAGAACAACATCCCACTGCGTTGGGTTCCAGGTCATAGGGGCATTCCGGGCAACATAAAAGCAAATGAACTTGCAAGAGCTGGAGCGGGCATGAAATATTCAGGTCCAGATCCCGAACTTAGGGTTATCCAAAGCGTTTGCCTAGTCACTATTAAAGGTTGATGCCAACCTCAAGATGAAGGCCTCGTGGAAAGCGTCATTAACAGGTAGGCAAAGTAAGATGTTTATTAGCATTTGGGAAAAATGTCAATTTTCTTTTAAGTCTGAAGAGGAAAACTCTCAACACTATGGTTGGGGTCCTTACAGGGCATGGACATCTAAATAAACACCCTTTTACCATGAGACTGATTGAAAGTCCTGTGTGTGAGTATTGTCTTGAAGAGGAAGAGGACTCGGAGCACTTTTTGTGTGTATGCACAGCCTTTTCTATGGTTTCAAGTAGGATTATTGGCTCAGAAACTATAGAGGCCGGCACAATTAAACTGTCGCCAATACAGTTGATTTTGAATTCCATCAAGCCTACGGAAAGGTTTGGAATAGTTGTTATGAGACCAAACTCGGACATGGCGCTATGGACCGCAGAGTCTGCGTGCCAGGACAAGTTCTGCCTCGTGCATCCTGTCCAACCCTTTCTAATCTAATCTAATCATCTAGTGTTATCGTGCCACTTTTGTAATTTAATATTATTAGAAAAATTTAAAATCAAAAAATAATACATTGTGGAAGTTTCTTTTTGCAAATTTGTTTTTTTTTGTGGATTGAGAAAATAGGTAGATAAATAAATTAATAAAATGTGAAATATTCTCACCAAAAGATGTTCGTTGTATTATTTATTTTAAAATTACTTGTTGTTTAAGATAATGAACAAGAATTCAACAAAGCTATAATTGAACATGTTATTAAGAAATTAGTTACCATTCATGAGTGATAGGTGTTTCAAGATATTCAATCATCATCTAATAATATTGAAAAGTATTTTGGGAAAGATTTGCATAAGTTTGAAAATTTCATAAGGAAATATTGATAAAGTATTAGAGTCAATAGCAGAGAGGGATATGATTTCAAATATTACAATGGAGCCTCCTAGTTCATGGATAATGAACATCTGATTTAAAACAATAATTCTAGAGCTAGTCATAAATGGAGTTGCTATCAATGTGGGCAAGAAGTGGATCATCATATACATTTATTAATGTAAGCTTTGTTAAACTTATTTTATATAATTTTATTGATTTAATTTGCATATTTTTTTGTAATTGTGAAATTTACGTTCTCTGTTAATTAAATTTTAATATCGTTTTGTCGATAGAATTTTTTTTTGAATATTTATTCAGAATTCACAGTCAGGATTCTTAAATGTTTTTTATAAAAGTCCAATTCTCTACACGTACTCTTTGATATCATATACAGTAACTGAATGAATATTAGCCACCTTGACGGACTTTAGACTTTGAAAATTCAACCTTGACGCATGGAGTGTCGTATAAAAATGGAAATATTCTTCCATTCCACAGTAACTTGTTTTGTAATTTTCGACCACATAATTTTCAACTTATTTTCAAAAATAACTAGTGGGATAGGGGTGTGACCATAGGGGCCACGCCAGGAACTTCCCGTAAGATTAAAAACTAACCAGTTACTGGATAAGGTATACTAGAATACCAAATATAAAAAAATTATACAATATAATTTAACTGCAATAAATACAAACAAAAAACGAAAAATTACAAAACAAATATTAACAAATTTGAAAAAAAAAGTCAACAAATTGAATATTAGTTCAATTACGGTTTTAAAGTTTAAAATACGCAAGATTTATTTATTCTAGGGCACATCAATTGTAATAATTTAAATAGAACTTTAATGTGTGTAATCATATTTCAGTCCGAAAAGGACTGGGCTGTAAACTACGCCAAAATACATCAATTGTGACCATTGCCGTTGAAATCGGATCATCCGTTGTTGAGAATGCGTTGGACAAATATTTGTTCACATACGACGATACACACGCACATCCATACACACATATATAATGCCAGCTAAAAATAGCCTAAACATCTTTAGGAGGTCTTGAAACGTAAAGATATCACAAAAATTCCAATTTCGAAAATCGACCCAAAAATAATAACTTCCCATACCGGGAAGTTAAAAAGGGCAAAATTCAAAAGTAGTTTTGTAAAAATTGGATGAAAACTATCGCAGTTAATTCTTCTTTTACAACATTATTGTTGCGAGTAAAAATTTTGAAAAAAAATATTTAGTTCGTTCAATATAAATTCACTAATCGTGTTTCAAGCTTTTTGCATTCGAACCTGCATTTCTCAGTATGCACAATTCGAATCCCTTTTCCTTGTTTCTCAGACACCATTTTAATTGTGCCACCGAGGCGATGGTGCTTCGAAATTGAAATTTCATCATTACACCCACTTAAGTTAACAAGGTCATCGCCACGCGGTCTGCCACCCGGACGTTCACTCACAGGGGTACTAACGTAAATATTTTAATCATTCCAGACCGCGAACCATTCCGAGCGGCTACAAACTTTTAAATAAGGAGCCTTAAGAAGGTGCATGATTTCAAAGTAATATCGGGTCATATACTCTCCATCGTCTGTTTTAAGTGGACCAAAAATGTAGCAGTGATCGTTCGCTCAAATAAAGATGAACGAGATTCGTCAGTTTGTGTTAAGAGATCTAAGGAGAGGGGAGCTTTAAGTGGTAGGATTCCAATGTACGATGAGAGGAGAGCTTTAAGTGGTAGACAGCAATGTACAAAACAATATTTATAAAAGGTGTTTATCCATATTTTCAAAGACTTCTCATCCCGCCCGTTTTGACTTTTATTAAATTCTTGAGCACATTTGTCATTTAACACATCTTTGTCTGTTACTAGTTTAACACAATTTTTTCGTGTTTCTTTTACATTAAACAAACGATAAAGAAAAAAATGCATCTGAATCAATTTTTATCATGGGAATGAAGTTTTTGCGGTACGGATTTTGAATTTTTTCATTAGATTTCATTTGATCGACCTGCATGGTCAACCACACTTTGGACCACAACGTCAATGTTTTAGCCAATTGCTTAAAACCGTTTGCGTAAAACATGTCTTTTCCACCGATTTACTTTTCAGCTTCTATTACTTTAGGTCCTCTCTTTATAACTTTATGCCCTCTTATTGATACTGTACGCCATCTTTTTGCTACTTTACGCCTACTTGTACCAAGTGTAAAGAATGTTGTGTGTACCACAGGTTTAAAGTCTATTTCAGTTTACAGCTTAAATTCATAACTTTACACACTCTTGGTACATAAAAAACTCATACATAAAAAAATTTTAGCACTCCTTTTTATATCTAAACTTTTTCTTATTCGAGCTTGGCCGCTTTTTTTACAGATATTTTTTGCACTATGTGCATTAACGGAATACATTATATATAGGTGAAAATGCCTCAACCCTTTAAAGTACCACTTTCTAGAATAAAATTTTGACGATTTTTCATGCATGAATTTGTGGTTATTCGGTCGATTGATATCTCCAAGACCACACGTTTAATTTCCATAATATTTACTTCAGATGACGCAGAAAGAGTTGAACTAAATTACAAAAGTTAATTAATAAAGCCTCAAAAAAATCCTTAAATGTTTTTTTGTACGCACGAATGACAACTTATTGCTAAACAAGAACCTTTTGAAATTGATCTGACATAGTTGCTATGATCTACATTTCAGGATTTTTATCGATTTTTTTAAAGAAGTGTTGAAGTCGAATTGAAACATATGCATATCTACAAACCTACACCATTTCCAATTGTAATTATGAAAGCGTCACTTATAATTCAGATTAGTCCATTATAATTCAGAAAACGTTAATAGTAATTCAGAAATAAAACGCGTTTTATTAACTTTCTATTTTATTTTAGTATAGCGAAAAATTGAGATGAAGGTCCAAGTATATACATAGTATTTCTTAGTATTGACTAGGCGCTAGCTTGTGAACTGTACAGTGTTGCACAGCTCGAGCGCAATCATCCGCCTCCTCCCCCTTATGATGTTCGTTGCATGATCTATAATAACTTCCAAGTAGATCCATCTTTGTTCAATACGCCAGCACCTGCAACGTTGTGAACACGAATGTTGCTTTTGGCATACCATTTTATTTTATACCAAATATTCTCAATAGAATCTAGCATCGGAGAATAGGGTTCTAACTGCAAAAAAGAATTTGGCGTACCATCGATTTTCCAGCTTTGTATGACAAAGTGCGTTATCCACAACAATCACCAAATCATCCAGCTGATTTCCCGTCTCTTGTCATTTTTTCATTAAAACAACTACCCAATCGTTTGCTAACTGGGCAGTAAATGAACCCCTTCTGCGTTTCATGTAAACGAATGAATGTTAGGACCTCTTGATGCTGGAAGGTGTTGTGCTGCACTTTTCCCAACTCTTGCACGGCCTCTCGTTCGACGACAAAACAAATTAAAATTTGTTTCATCCATCCAAACAACTTGTTTCCCTTGCTGTACTGGTTCAAGGATTGTACGTATTCAGCTCATTTTTTTTTGTTCGCGTCAGAATTTATTGTAATAGGTTCGAACAGTCTACCTTTGTAACAACATATTGGATCCAATAATACGTGGTCCTATATTTAATTTCTAGCGTTGGAGCCAACGCTTCCAATCATCACCTCTGTTAGCACAATTTACTATCGTTTCACGGTCTTTCACGCTATTTTGTTGTAATGCTTTCTAACAATCACTTCCTTTCCAATCATTATTGTTCTGCGGATAGGACAAGCACTATCTACAAGAAATGTTGCACGCACTTGCTGTGGAAAAATGTAGACATGGCAGCAATCGTACTACTTGATTTCTTCTCATTGCAGATTGGCAAATTGCGTAATTTTCTTTAGGTTCCATTTTTATGGGATTATGAAAAAATTGAATTTAGAACTGTTTAAACGTTTACATTAATTGTTTTAAATAGTTTTAAAAATTAATTCAGATGTTTTAAATGAAAAAATGCACGTGTTTCTATATAATGTTGGGTCAGAAAGTGTTAGTGATTTTTAGGGTTCCGTTTTTTAGAACCCAATCATGTTAGATATCATACATAATTTAAGAAATTTTGTATTTTTTGTAGAATTTCGCGGTGCACAGTTTTTGAATTATTGTCAAAAAAGTGCAACAAAAAATTGACAGAATAATTTGAAAAGATTCACAAAGAAAGTAAGTTTGATAAACTTTGAACAAAAACTATAGTGAAGTGTCACATAATTATTTTTCTGTACTTTGAGGGAGTGAGATTGGGAAAGAGTGAAAAAAATTGTTTTTGACCCAAACGAGTGTCATATGAAAGAGCACTTAATTTAAAAAACATTATAATTTTTTTAATTTTTTGCAATGCACAGCTTTTGAGTTATTGCGAATTGCTATTTAATTAATAATGTATATTTTCCAATTTAAAAAATTTACAAGTTGATGTAACTGAATCTCATTTAAGTTACCCTAAACTAGCTGTTTTCGCTAATATTTAACGAGACGTAACATTTTTTGTATAATTTGGATCAATTTATAATTGACATTTAAGAGAAAAAAAAATTTTTTATGTGGCAATATAAAAACTCTACTACAGAACTTTATGTAAATTATTTTTGCCAGTTTGTTCTTCTACATACACAGAAACCTCGGCGAGCGAATTTTATTCGCAGTTGACTGACTTTTCTTTATTACAATTGACGTTTTCTGTATTACAGTTGACGTTTTCTGAATTACAATTGACTAATCTGCATTACAATTTACAGTTTCTGAATTACAACTGACTATTCTGAAATACAATTGACGGTTTCTGAATTACAATTGACAAATCTGAATTACGATTGAGGTTTTCTGAATTAACATTTACAATTAACGTTGAATTATTATTGGAAATTTGAAATGAAATATAAAATTTGTTTCACACTTGTAAACAGTGATTATTACAACACTAAGATTTTAGCCCGTAATCATATTCAACTTGTGAGTTGCGACCACTATTCTAAGTGAACAAAACTTTTCTCTTGTTCTTTCTTTCGATTATTTTGTTACATAACAACGTCATAATCAAAAATTTAAACTAATAGAAATACCCACAATATCTTTTTTTCTAACACAAAACTTTCTTGCAGTTTTTCCTCATTGTTATTTTGATATATTTTCATAAACATATATTTTACTTAAACGTTTTCATGTTGCGTTTTAAGTAAGTGCTGAGAAAATTCTGTCAACCAAGCGTCAAAAAAACACTTTATAACATCTTAAACTTTTTAAATATAATTAAACTATTGAATAAAAGTTTGTGTATTGATTGTTTGCAAATACAAATACAAAATTGACAAAATACAATAGGAACCTAAGCGTCAGTCTCCTGGTTTGGGTTAGTATTTTAATGAAGTGATCAAACGGTTTATGCATATCTGTTCTTTTCGTATACATACATTGATTTATTTTCTTTATTTTAATTGGACGTATATTTCTAAATACGAAAGTCTGGTTAACTGGTTTAGAATTATAATTCACTAGACAGAAATTTTGTATAGATTTTGAATTATTTAGGATTTTTGTGAGCAATAATACTCAACTAAAAAAGGAAATCATTTGAATTTTTCAATTCGAAAGTATTTTGTAGATTTTTCTCAGATAAAGTTCGTTGAGTATAATTCAGACTTGAGTATAATTCAAACAATAGAACTAAAAATTTAAATTTCTAGAGATGGTTGAGAAACCCAGCTTAAGAAGGTGAATATTAATGGAATTTCAACTTCAAAATATCATATAAATATCATGTCTGCCAACGGATTTGAATCATAGCACTGATGAGGAAGGTGCGAAATCCAGTCTGAAACACGAAAAAGAGAAATGAAATTTTGCCTGAGAAAAATTTAAAATATTGTTACGGTTATAACAAAATCATAATGAAATATAACTTCAGCTACAAAGCATTTACGTGTGTCTACATTTTAGAAAAATGGAAAGGAAGTTCACAAAACAATTTATTGCCCTTCTAAAAAAGCTTGAAATAGTAGATTGTATTACTAGTGCGAATGCGTTTTCCAAACAAGAGTTAGTTTGCAATAACTCGCATTTGGAAAACGCATTCGCACTAGTAATACACACTATTATTTGTAACAAGTGCATAAAATTTATAAATATTTATTTAATTGTTAATTTAATCATTTATTTAACAAAGTTATAAACAAATTTAAGCTTTTTAAATAATTAAAGTGCGCCATCTTCGTTGTAATAGTTGTAAATTATAAGAATAAAACTACCGGTAAAAAATAAACATAAGAATCCAACTACCGGGTTAATAAAAAACAACATTGTAATCCAACTAACCTGTCAAAATTGTAAACTTTGAAAACCCAAATAAATTGTTTTTTTATGCAATTCAAATGATACAATGTGTTTAAGTTGTTTTTACTATATGGTAAGTTATTTAAATTATTATTTTGATATTTTAGTGCTATAAAAATGTTATATATAGGATATAGATATAATTACAAATCTCACATGCAGGCGTCGTGCGTGTCAGGCATACAAAATATTTTGTGGTCAAATGTGCGGAAAAGTAGTTTTTTCTTTTATTCTATTCTAGTACAATATTGAATATTTTTTATGCATGTGTTACAAAAATAAAATTTGTTCATCAATAAATAAAAAAAACATTTTTTTTTAATTATTGATTGTAACTATTTTTTGAAAGCTTGTTTAGAGTCGCAATAATTCGTTTTGTGAGCTTTTTTTTTCTAAATTGTAGTGACACGTAAATGCTCTGTAGCCGACAATAATATAAAATTCTATTCAATTCAATACAGATGATACAACCTATAAAAAGTTTAAGTTACGAAATCAACGTCATCAATAGAATGATTTTAAAAACAATAATGATATTATTGTTGTTGTAAAACCTTTTAAGGGACGGACAAACATTATTTCTTATTTTGTTTTAGAACAAGGGTGCTCAATCTTTTCGACCCAAAGAGCTACTTCTTTTACCCAAACGAATAATTGGCGTGTTATGCCTTTTTCAAGTCAAGTTAACTAATTTTCAAACCAAATTAACAAATGTTCAAACCAAATTAACGAATGTTCAATTGAAATTAACAACTTTTCAAAACAAATTACCGAACGTCCAAACCAAATTAACAAATTTTAATGTCAAAACAAATTAAACTATTATGAAATCAAATAAACAACAATTTTCAAATCAAATTAAATTAATTTTATTTCGTAAAATATACTTCATTCTATTGCTCTGCCATCAATTATATAACCTCCGAGTACCTGTTTAATCTGATCCTGTTATATTTCAAATCTAGTTTTCACTGAAAACAATAAAATATTTTTTGATCAAGTTTCAAAATCCTAGAAGAATAAAATGTTATTGCATTTGTTATATAGCCATCATAAACGTATCATATTCAAAAAGTTTCACAACAAAATCGCCGTGCATTATAATTAGTGAAGTCGTACTTTAAAGTTCTATACAGTTTTTCAAATGACTTATACTCAAGATACAGATAGTAGTGACAGTGATATATATATATTTTATTGTATCAATTAAATTTTAATTATTTTATTTTAATTTTAATTAAATTTTTAATTAAATTTTGTATCTAACTGAAAATACATACTACATACATATTAATTACACATATAATTATTTTAAGCAGAAATATGTACTACGAATCGTCGACCACGTGGAAAATATGCTAGAATCAGCTAAGAAAATAAATCAATAATAATTAGAGGTTATGAAGAAGGGGAAGCAATCAACGACCTTGCTGATTTAACCGATATTAATATAAATATGGTCCGTACAATCATTCGAAAATACATTGAAGATGGTGAAATTTTAAATGAAGTACCACGTGGTGGAAAAAGGCGGTTCAAACTTTCAGAAAATGCCCTTTATAAATTGAGGAATATGTCGAAATAAATCCCGGCATAAATCTAAAAAACATAAAAATAAAACTTTCTAGTGAACACAATATAAATGTTTGCCAATCAACCATATATAATGCTCTAAAAAAATAAAAAATTACGTTAAAATTGGCCAGGTGGGTTGTTGATCAGATGAACTCTTCAACAACAATTGGACTCCGGCGTACCTATGCATTAAATCATTCAAGCAATGCTCCGCAGGATCGCGAAAAAATTGTATACATAGATGAAACAGGCTTCAACTTGCATCTTAGGCGATCACAAGCTAGATCACGATCCAATACGCATGCTAATTTAGGAATACCTACAGTGAGAGGTCGAAACGTAAGTTTATTTGGTGCGATTAACACCCAACGGGTTGTACATCATAAAATTTTCGGTAACTCGACCACAAATTCTAATAGATTTTGTGAATTTTTATCAGAACTATTAGAAGAGTTAAATAGTAGGGATATTACCGATGTTTGGTTGGTATTAGATAACTGTTCAATACACAAAACCGCAGCAGTTAAAGATCTTATCAGTGGAACTCGACATACTTTGATGTTTTTATCGCCATATTCACCTATGTTGAACCCCATAGAAAATGTCTGATCGAAGGTAAAAATGTTGGCTAGACAACACTTGGGTGATCCAACCAACTGCCGAACGCTAGTTGATGTAATATTAGAAGTATCTTTAACCTCAGTCACTGCAGCTGATTGTTTAAATTTTATCATGAATATGATGTTAAAAATGAGCAATGCTGGATTCACTCAGAAACATGCTCTTCAAGGACCTTGCAGCGAAAAGAGCGCAATCAAACATGTCCAATGTCAATTATTGGACTCGACAATCGCAAACATATTTTTGCTGGACAAGGTTACCTTCGTGTTTCAAAACAAATTTCCACCCCACATAGTAAAAAAAATTGTGGTAGCAAATTTACAAGATCGAGGGCAATCGGCATTTTTTGGAGCTTTCCATACAAAAACGCGGCCGAATCCAGTAAAATGGCAGAACATAATTTTTTGAACTCGTCAAGGACTGCCGCCTCACGAAGTATAAAATATATGGTGATCATCAAATGAAATCGGCGTGGGCCCAGCAACTACATGAAAATCATTCATTTAATTTACTTAAAGATATTTTTTGACACACTTCTAATTTAATAATCAAACTCCTTGTTTCACCTACAGATGTCAATCATCAAAGTGATCGATCCCACATTCAAAGCTACTAATTATTATCACTCAAAACATACATTTTTAAGCTAAACATTATGAAACACATTATGCAACACTTTTTTTTGACGCACCTAAAGATTTTTGATTCACGTTCTGTGCAGTTATCGAACCCATCGCCATTTTGCCTCTCCGCATTAATGAAACATATAGTTAACTCGTAAGCTTTAATTCTTATTTACCGTTGATAAACATACAAACTCCATCGTTCTTTGTAAAATGAGTGTCAAAATCTAATTTCGCCCCATGTCCATTGATAATTTCGACCTCATGTCCATCGTAATATAAAGTACCTATATAAAAATGCAGGAACAAATAAATAGTTATTTAATAAAATGTTTCTACATTGAATAATTTTTATTCCAAACCGTTTTTGATTGGAAAATAAAAAGTTAAACCACTCATATTGCAACAAGAATATTATTTTTATACGGATATAACATAAATAAAAACAATTACTCAAAGTAGCAATTTTACAAATTTCAAAATTTCTGTTGACAGAATTCTATCAGAAATTTTGTCGAGAGAATTTAAGTGAATGAAATTTCGATCAAAATTCCGTTGGATGACGTCAATTCTTACAACAGAAAAAATTCTGTCGACAGAAAAACAGCCTTGCAAATCCTGGCTTCAACTAAACTAAATACTAGGTAGATTTCAGCAAAACTATTTATAAGAAAAAGAAACTTCTCGCGATCGACTTAAATTTTCTTCGTGATCGACCAGGCGATTGTTGGGCATACCTGTTTAAGAATAACGATCGATTAATCGATTTTGCTAGTTACAAAGGGATAGTATTTAAGCAGGTTTTTTAGACAGAATAAAATTTATTGTAAACGAAACACTGTATCGTAAACATAAAATCATGTAACTAGAAGTAATTTTTTTAACTGTGAATAAGGTTATTGAATAGAAATATTTTGTGTATTATTTTGGTTTATGTGTTTATACTGGAAATTTCTACAGTCAACCAATGGAGTTTCTGTAGCAATTGAAAGAACATTTTACAGAAAAATATTGTTTTCTGTATTGTTTCCTGTTGTTGTGGAACCATAGAGGTGTTCAATACTGAAAAAATCTGGTGTTTAACTTACTTATCAGTGCTCGAACCCAAACGATGATTTAGGAATCGCTTATCGAACTGAGAATAAGTGTGAGGTTAGAAGTGCGAAGTGAGGTTGGAAAACGAAACGATATTCTTTCGAGTTGAATAGTCCAAATGGTTTCTTTAGTTACTTGAGTCTTATTGCTCTCTATTAATTCAAAATATATTTAATGTTTCAAAACTAGACTGAATATTAAATTGTTAAATTATCGGTTGTAATACCACGAGTCATTGAAATTTTTTCGAAAATATTTTGATTTTACGAATTAAATTAATAAGCAAAACTGCGAATCAAAGCGCACAATAAACCACGAGTCCGAAGGACTAGTGGTTTATGTAGTGGTTTGATTGAGCAGTGCTGCCTAAAAATAATTTAATGAGTAAAATTTAAAAGTTTTTGAAAAAAATTTCAATCAAGAGTGGTATTTAATGAGATAATTTTTTTTTAATTATAATTTGGTTTAAAAGATTGTGGCAAAGTCGCCCAGTTAAGATTGTGTCATCGCATACGCGAACATATGAATCAAGTATTCTAATTATACTAATCAAGTATTCTAATTATACTAATAACTCCATTCTAATTATACTAATAACTGAATGTTAATAATTGAATGATGTCATTACTTTTTCATTGGGTTAAAGAATTTCATTGGGTTAAATTAAAATAAAACTAAGGCAAAACATTTTCATTTTAATTATTATTTAGAAACGGCTTGCTACATAGATACTTAAAATGCATATTTTAAATTTCAATGAAATAAAACATATTTGAATTGTACGATCCCTGTCAAACTAGTTAAGCCGCTCGAATTCTTTTAGTCGAATAAATTCGAGCTTTATAATGGCCGTTGGGGTCAAGATGTTTGGAAAATATTCCTGTTATTAAAAACACTCAGGCCTCTGCAGTTAGAATTTCTTGAGCAATCTGACCTAAGAAAACATTTTTTTTTAATCATTTTTCATTACGTAGTACAGTTATTTTAACTAAAATGCATTATTTTAACTAATATGCATAAATAAATTTCGATTATTTTTATTGTTTTTGTTGATTTCCATGTGCCAATTTCTTTGGTCTTATGTTTTGAATATGGGCACAGCACAGTTAATATCATCAGAAGAGATGCTTATAGCTCAAACTGTTTCCATTAAACAGAAGTACCTAATGATGATCAATCTAGCGAGATCTTCAACCGTAACCTGATATAAAGTTCGATCGAATGTCGAATTTATTCATATCAATTTAATATTTAAACCAATAATGACAATTTTATATTTGCAAGAGTTCTTGTTTCTCTTTAACCTTTATCGAACTATTTTAGTATGTATTTATCAAAATCTCTAGACAAACAGACATATAACGATAATCCACCTGTATATTGAAAGCCCAAATGCTCAAATTGGCTTCGATACATAATTAAATACCGCGTGTGTCAGAATGATACTTAAATTGATGTGAATATGTAACATTTCCAATCGGATATTGTAGCCAACAGAAAAGATTTTATGCGAAAAGAAACCAGCAAGTTTGCAGAAATTATGTTTCTTTTAATTTCTTTTTAGCATCTTTTTACAAAAATATAACAAATTAGACAAATCTGATATCATTTTTTGTTCAAAGCCTACCATCTTGCTTTGTCCTTTTATAACAATATTCCGAACAGTTTTTCCAAGAAAGTTTACCTACAACAAAAAACATTATTTTCGAAACACATTTCAAATTGAAAACAAATTATCAAAATAAATTGATTTTTAGATTCAAAAATAATGCGACTGTACTGTAATTTCAAAACATTTACAAATTAGAATTAAATGAAAAACAAATTATAAATAAACATTAATTTTTTGGAAAAAAAAATTCAAGGTTCAAAGCAAACGACCGTTCATTTTAAATTAAACAAAAATTGTCATAATGAACAAATTTTTAGAAACGAAAATTAGTTTTCAAATAAAATCGAATTCCCAAAAATTGAAATATCTGCCGTGTTCGATTTGACTGAAGCAACTGAAACAACTGAAAAATTATATGCAATTGTTGTACAACCCAAACATACCAAAATGTCAGTTGTCGGACTCGACAATAGCAGACAAATTTTTGTCGGACAAGGTTACCCTCTTGTTCTAAATCAAATTTCCAGCCCCCATAGTTAAAACAAAAATTTACAAGATCCCGGGCAATCGGAATTTTTCGGAGCTTGCGAACGCAAAAGCGGCCGATTTGAGAAACATCACAGAACAAATATTTTCGGGCTCGTCAAAAACAGGCGCCTCACGAAATACAAAATATGTGGAAATCATCACATGAAATCGGCGCCGGCCCAAGGACTAATTCTTTTTTATTTTTTTTTTCATAATCTAAGGCAACTTTGTCAAACATAGTTTTAACATAATTTATGCGAACGAAGTTCTGATTGCAGCTGAATCAAATATGTAGTTATTGAGGTGAATATCAATTCACGAGAAACGACGTTTCGAGCGAATTAAGAACCGAAATGGAGAAAATTTTCTTCACCGAGGTTTATATACTATTTTAGGTAGATTTCATATAAAAATCTACCTATTGCAATGGGCTTCATCTCGGAATTTCGGAAAAATTTTTGTGCCAAACGACTATATATGATAAGCGGAGACGAAAACACAAAAAAAAAAAAGTTTATATATATATATATATATATATATATATATATATATATATATATATATATATATATATATATATATATATATATATATATATATATATATATATATATATATATATATATATATATATATATA
Organism: Diogma glabrata; assembly: GCA_963693315.1. Taxonomy (NCBI): domain Eukaryota; kingdom Metazoa; phylum Arthropoda; class Insecta; order Diptera; family Cylindrotomidae; genus Diogma; species Diogma glabrata. Next base: position 138,160,281 of record OY856188.1, on the reverse strand, counting down.
TATATATATATATATATATATATATATATATATATATATATATATATATATATATATATATATATATATATATACATATATATATATATATATATATATATATATATATATATATATATATATATATATATATATATATATATATATATATATATATATATATATATATATATATATAAACGATATGAGATATAACGAAAACGACCGGCACTCTCACGGTCGCATTTATTCATTAAGATCAAAAACATTTTCTGTACTTGTGTGTTCTATTAATATCTTGGACAAGTTCGTGAATCAGCAAAATCCGATACGTGGAATAAACTAGAGGCTTCTTTCTGAAAAAAATTGATTTTTTAAAACCGTTATAACGGCCGTTTGGATACTAATATTTCAAAAAATTTAACAAATTTAGAATCTTTGGAATCTTTTTTATCAATTTGTTTTAAAAATAGACCTCTGCAGTTAGAGGTTCATGAGTGAGTGGCTCCAACAAAAAAGTTTGCAAAAAAATATTTTTTTTTAAACAACCGGCATTCTCACGGTCGCATTTATAAGGCCAGATCAAAAAACCTTTTCTAAAAATGTGCGTTTTATTAATATCTTGGACAAGTTCGTAAATCAGCCCAATCCAACACAAGGTTAAGAAACTAGAAGCTTTATACTAGAAAAAAACTCTGTTTTTTAGATCCGTTATAACGGCCGTTTGAATTCTAATATTTTTAAAAACTTCATAAATTAAACGAATTTACAAAATAACAGTGCATTGAAATTTTTATAGTGTATAATTCTATCACGATTGGATGATTTTATTGAATCGATGTATTGATAGTATCAGATCCTTGGGGGGGTCAATGCCCCCCTCAGCCCTACCCAATTGACGCCCCTGATTATAAAGTAACCGCTCATTTCGTTGTATCGAAAAATAGATCCAAACATTGATTTACATAAATAATTTCCTTACATCAAAAACCCTTTCTTCGAATATTTCGAAGTCAAAAACGGCTATATAATGATCGACTGTATAATTGTTATTCTCTTAGTTTATTACATTTTCATTTTGTTGGTTGACGCTTTCTAGTCTTCATATTCTGATTGGAATCGGTCTATGGTTTTTGACAGTGAAGTGAATACAAAAATGCCGGAGATTTTTATTAATTTTTGGTGATGTTACAAATTTTGCAATAACCATGTAAAAAAATTATTAAAGAATGGCAGAATTATTCTATTAAATTAAATTCAGATTCGCTATTTCTGTTCCAATCAGATTATTAAGTAATACCTTAAGGAGTAGGTTATGAATAAAACAAAAAAAAATAGTTATGTGTTTGTGTTGTTCCTAGGCAAATATGTATAAATAGTAAACAATTAGTAATTGTTAATAAGTGATTGTAATTAGCCATATTTAGTAAAATTTCGCCGTTTTTTGTTGTAAAATATTAATGCCCAGTGACTTTGGTAAGGTGAATTTTTGTTTCTATTGTTTTTTTTGTCAATAATTTAATCAAAATTATGATTAGTCATAATAATTTAATCAAAATTATGATTAGTCATATGTTGTATATATTAAATTAAAATAAGATAAATTGGACACTGTTCAACATTAATAAAATCCATTAGTAAAAGAGTTGCATTTTGTTTGCCATTTGTAAACTCAACGAAGTAATATTACCTGATTGTTGTTGGCGAAATTTTTGGGAAAGTTATCTGACTTAAGATAACCTCAAGTGAAACCAACCCAAATACACCTAGAATAAATGGGTTTCATTGGATAACGATTACAAAAAACAGGTACTACGATTAGTTATACGGTATATGATATGACCTTGTGCATGAGCGGTTATACAAATTATTACAAATTATTAGTGCTGGATGAAATTTTAAATTATTACAAATTATTAGTGCTTGTTGAAATTTTAAACATATGCGGGATAGTGTAAGCCGACTTCAATTGCTTTTATCGACAGAAACTGGTTCAACTTGTTTCAACATATTTTTTTGTACAATACTTACATCGTCATTTTCAACTTACAACGTGTTTTCCTACAAATATTTGTATCATCTTTGGTCAAGTTTTACCGCGTATGTTCATCCAATATTGATATCATCATTGTCCATAGTTGCAACGAATTATATTTATCTACAACTGGTTACCTCGTATGTTCCACGCATGCAACTATATTACAAATGTGTTCAACTATATTGGAAAGTGATTATTGATACAAATTATTCCATTTTTTGATGACAACGTATTATTCAACGATCATTGATACAAATTGTTACATTTCTTGATTACAACGTATAATTCAACAATTACATTTGTATTTCAACGTTTTACTCAACGATTATTGATACATAATATTACATTGGTCCTTCAACGATTATTGATACAAATTATTACATTTTTGGTGATTACAACGTATGATTCAACGATTATTAATACCAATTGTTACATTTGTATTTCGACGTTTTACTCAACAATTATTGAGACAAATTATTACATTTTTTTATGCAACTATATTGGAAAGTTATTTAACGCTGATTTATACAACTGGCTTTATCAAAGTAATTGGACACAGTTATTACTGATGGAGGGCTGATATAACGGAAACTTGGAGGGCTGGAGGATTTAATCATGGGTAAGTCAACTTATTTTATTTGTGTGTTTTTCTTTTTTATTGTGTTTAACGTAGAAGGGTGAATGTGTATGAAAGGGCGTGTCAGTAGTTGAATGGGGGCGTGTTAGTCGTTGCCTGTGTGTGCGAACTGGCGGCGTGGGTAGCGAGACACATGTGGTCTGGATTGGGACTGATGCTAATTTAATTGGTGTTGCTCCGAGTTCTCACTTAACTTATCAAATGCCCTTTTTCATTGTATTTCCTGAATTTGATAAAATTATATCTTTTCAAAATAATCATTATAAACGATCCTGTAATTCAAAAAAAAAAGGAATTAAAAACAACAAAATAAAGAAACAAATTCTAGTCTGGTTTTAGGTTTATTAGGTCTATGAATCATTACCTAACTGTAATTTCCAGGTATTGAAATAAAACTGGTTTGGACATGTTGGTTCAAAATACCAACCAACTTCCATTTTTTTTTTTTTGAATAAATTGGGTTATGAATAATATTTTTCTTTTGAATTACTCATGGTTTTCTAAATTTGTTTTCACATGCTGTCAATGAAGAGAAGGGGAAATGATCGATCTGGACTTTAAATATGGTGTGTGACGGTTTTTCAGTGCTTTGGGATCTGCTTCGCGTAGTACCAGCAATGGCGGTGGTTTGTGGGCTGTGCCATGGTGCTCAGGGTACAACAATACAGCTCAGTCTTGATTACTATCACTTGCGATACGTGCTGCAGGTCTGAGAGCTCAAGTGTCTTGCTTCGCCGTCTGAGTGTGTGGGTGAATGTTGATATGTGTGAAGTGTGAGTGTGTGGGCGTCTGTGAGTGATTGTGGGGGTTGGACGCGCTGATCGTAGGTCTTTCGCAAACGGGGTCGCCAGAGTCTCCATTTTCCACTTGTAATTTTTTTTTCCATTTCCGTTTATTTGATGAAAATTGCGTACATTTCTGCATTTGTGCTGAAGCAGCAGGTTTATAATATCTCCTACTCACGGTGGCTGAGACTTAGTCGAACGGCATTACAACAAATCTAGCAACGCATCCTGCTATGCCCTTCTCATTTGCAATGAGAAAGCTCTTCATTACATTATTGAGAATTATGGCATTATAAGTTTGTCAAAAAAATAATGTCAAGTGTGTCAAAAAATGATTTCATTTATTGTTTAGCTAATTTTTTGGGACAAAGAAATGTAGATGTTTTTATGACGTATATGTAATTGCAAATGAAATTGGATATGGAAATTTTTGAATTTGTTATAGTTTTTGAAATATTTTTGAAATTTTGAAAAAAGTTTGTATTATTGATTTTGTAATAATTTTTGCAATATTTTTAGAATTTTGGAAAAAGTTTTAATTTTTGATTTTGTAAGAATGTTTGGAATATTTTTAGGATTTTGGAAAAATTTTAAATTTTTGATTTTATTATAATTTTTTTAATTTTTGATTTTATAAGAATTTTTGGAATATTTTTAGAATCTTGAAAAATTAAAAATTTTTGATTTTATTATAATTTTTGGAATTTTGAAAAAATTTTCAATTTTTGATTTTGTAATAATGTTTGCAATATTTTTAGAATTTTGGAATAAGTTTGAATTTTTAAGAATTTTTGGAAAATCGGAATTTAAAAACAGTTTAAATATTTGATTTTATTCTAATTTTGGGAATATTTTTGGAATTTTGAAAACAGTTTTAATTTTTGATTTTTTTATAATTTCTGCAAATATATTCCAAAAATTCTTACAAAATCAAAAATTGAAACTTTTTTCAAAATTTTAAAAATATATTTAAAATTCAAAAATTCTGTTTTTCAAAATTCTAAAAATATTCCAAAAATTAGAATAAAATCAAATATTTAAACTTTTTCTAAATTCTAATAATATTTCCAAAATTCTTAAAAATTCAAACTTGCTCCATAATTCTAAATATATTGCAAAAATTATAACAATATCAAAAATTGAAACTTTTTCCAAAATTATTATAAAATCAAAAAATTTAAAATTTTTCAAAATTCTAAATATATGAAAATTAGAATAAAATCCTATATATAAACTTTTTCTAAATTCTAATAATATTCCAAAAATCATAATAAAATCAAAAATTAAAAATTTTTCAAAATTCTGAAAATAGTCCAAAAATTCTTACAAAATCAAGAATTGAAACTTTTTTCAAAATTCTAAAAATATATTTGAAATTCAAAAATTTTTTTTTCAAAATTCTAAAAATATTCCAAAAATTAAAGTGTGTCAAAAGAAAGATTTTTATTTTTTTTTTTACCCAATTTTTTGGAAAAAATAAAATTGTTTGTTTGAAATGAAATTTTATTATTATTATTGGAATTATGGCATTATAATTTTTTGGAAAAAAAATTAATTGTTTGTTTGAAATAAAATTTTATTATTATTATGGAGAATTATGGCATTATAAGTTTGTCAAAAAATGTTGTCAAGTGTGTCAAAAGAAAGGTTTTTATTTATTTTTTACCCAATCTTTTTAGAAAAAAATAAAATTAATAGTTCGTATGACATGATATTTTATCATTATTATAGAGAATTATGGCATTATAAGTTTGTCAAAAAATAATGTCAAGTGTGTCAAAAAATGATTTCATTTAATTTTTTAGCCAATTTTTTGGGAAAAAAAATGTAGCTGTTTTTATGACGTAAATGTAATTTAAAATGAAATTGGACATGGAAATTTTTGAATTTGTTATAGTTTTTGAAATATTTTTGGAATTTTGAAAAGGTTTGTTTTTTTGATTTTGTAATAATTTTTGCAATATTTTTAGAATTTCGGCAAAAGTTTTAATTTTTGATTTTGTAAGAATTTTTGAAATATTTTTAGAATTTTGAAAAATTTTTAATTTTTGATTTTATTATAATTTTTGGAATTTTGAAAAAAGTTTGAATTTTTGATTTTGTAATAATTTTTGCAATATTTTTAGAATTTTGGAAAAAGTTTCAATTTTTAAGAATTTTTGAAATATTATTGGAATTTAGAAAATATTTAAATATTTGATTTTATTCTAATATTTGGAATATTTTTGGGATTTTGAAAAAGTTTGATTTTATTTAATTTAACAATATTTTTGGAATTTTGATTATAATTTTCTGGCAACGTATTGATGTTTCGTGTTAGTTTTGTAATAAATTTTTAAACGGAGATAAAAAACTTGTACTTCAACAAAGAGTTATGTTTGATGTACATCGCTGCCCAAAACTAAAAACCATGTCTTCATAAAAGTTTTTTGCCGAAAACTATATCAAAATCCTTAACCCAGACCGAAGTCTTGATATCTCAGAGCTGTGAGGTTTCAGCCCCTCCATATTTTGTTATTTAAAAACTTTTTAAAAAAGTTGAATTGTTGAAAAGTTACGCAAATCTATGGGAAGAAATAACGGTTTCTCAGAGAGAAAACAAACAAACAAAAAACAACGATTTGACAGTTATGAATGCACGCTGAAGATTGACTCTAGTATATGTAATCGGTTGAACGAGACGCATCGTCTTAAAGTTTTAGTGTATAAACATTTAGAATACAGAAAAAAATAAGAAACGATTTAAGGAAGAAACATAATGAGAAAAAATGATAAGCTGAAAAATATTATGCTCTTTTGTTATTATTTTTGACAAGCATATCCAAAAAGCCAACAATGTTCTGCAATTTATTTAACAACATTACTCAAAATCTTTCTCAACTTCAGATTATTTTCTGTAACACGTCTTCTGTTTATTGTCAAAAATACATATATGTCTCATAAAATAAAACCTTAGAAAATTATTTTCTATATTTTAACAACCCTTAAATTTCTATTTTGTTTAATGTAAACAGCAAATCTTATACATATTTTATGTTTCTTTCTTGTGACGAAAATGACATTAAAATGATTATGTTGTTTGCTTATATTTTTATTGAAAGAGTAAGGATTCAACAAAAATTAAATTAAATAATATAGGCTTTTTGTGCTAGAGTGTAAAAAGGTTACTAATTTAGAAATCAGCAACAAAAAGTCCGAGATCAGATAGTTTTGTGTACAAGTAAAATCTGATGTATCAGATTAGTTTAAACAAAACAAACTAAATACAAACAGATACCGAACAAATTTTAAAAGAAAATTAGCTACATATAAGCAAAACTAAATCTATCCAATTTTGCAACAAACAAATATCAAATCTACCACAGAACATATGTGCGACAATTTATGACACCATATGAAAAACACACGGCAAACCTACTCTATATCATTTGTCGTGCAATTACTGCAAAATATGAAAATAGTTTATTTCTAAGAATAAAATTAACTTCTTCTATTCAAATCTTTTCATTTTTTTTTTGTATTGACTGTTATAAGGTTTTTGCAAATTGTTGTTGTTGGATTTTTTTTGTTTTCTGAAATTTTTACATATTTTTGAATTTTTTTTTAGAAAAAAATTGATTTTGAAGTTAATATTAGATTGACCACTGCCAAAAGCTAACAACTCCAACTACTGCGTCCAACTACCAAACCCCAACTCACCACTGTATATATATTTTTTTTGGAATTTTGTTTTCAAAATTATTTTTTTGTAAAAGTTATTTTATTTTTCCGATTTTTTTTAGAGAATTTCAAAATTTAATTTTGATAAATTTGAAATTTTGTATAAATTTTTTTTGTTCTTAGGTATTTTTTTTCTAACATGTTGTTCATTAAATCGACTTAGTTTAATGTTTTAGTTTAGAGATGTTTGAAATTTTGTTTTTGTTTCCAGTTTATTCTAGTGCAGCAATTGTGTTTTGTTTTGGAATTTTCGTTTCTTATTCTCCCTCCAAAATTGGTTTTTAGTGATTCTTCGCCCAACTCGTTGCGTTCGACACATTCTCATTCATGGATCTTAATCCTGATTTCCTAGCCCTCCGCAGCGTATTGTGTAATTGGGCCACTCAGAAAATGAAGGGTCTGAGCATGACCCAGCTTGTGTCCTGTGGTTATGTCTTCCATTTTTAGTCTGTTTAATTTTTTTGTTTATTTTAATTTGTGAATATGTAAGTTTTTTATATGTATTTTATTTTAAATTTTAGTTTGAAAATATTTTTTTGTTTATTTTTGAATGAATTTGTGTGATTGTTCGTTGTTCTGTGGGCGGAAGGCAAGGGTATGTCTTGTAAGTCTTGACGCGCAGACAACATTTGTGTATTGATGTGTGAGTTTGATTTTGTCTGAGGTTGTTCTGTGGGCGGAGGGCAAGATATCCTGTAAGTCCTGACGCGCAGACAACATTTGTGTTTTGTGTTTTTTTTGTTATTTAGTTTTATTCTGTGGGCGAAAGGCAAGATCCTTGTAAGTCCTGACGCGCAGGCAATTCTGTTAGGTTTAGTTTTTTTTGTTCTGTTAAGACTGAAATCGTTAAGATATTTTGTTATGGAACCAAAAATTAAATAATTTTTGTTTGTTTCTAGGGGCCAACTTGGCTGGAAAACAAATATTTTTGTTGGGCTTTCATTACTGAGAAGGGAACGAATTTATTGATACTTAAACAGTTTATTCAAACAAAATTTATACTATATTATTATTACATTATTATTTTATTTTTATATTTATTTTCACTCGGATATAATGGCCAAACAACCTACCAGAGCTCCTGACATTCCTGGTCAAATTAATAAATTGCTTTATTTGTTTTAGATAAATGATCTTTCGTTGGTACAATTTAAAGTATCAGAACCTTTGGGTGGTTCAGACCATAATTTGATTTCCACTCATATATATTTACAAGTTCCTAAACAGTTTCAACCTTGTCCTAGTATTATTTGGATTGCAGATTGGAAGAGGCTTAGAGATATATGGTTAATTCAAACATTTCTGCTTCTAATTTTTCAGAAATAATACACGTGGGTATGCGCAGGTTTATTCCGATAGATGGTTCTGAAGGCTGATCTTTAGGTTTCGGGTAAATGTGAAGAAACAAGAAAATTTAAAATAAGTGCTCTTTAAAAAATGGCCAGTGTACAGCCAATTCCAAAAAAGTTGCTAACATGAATTCAACAAATTACAAACCCATATCAATCTTGTCGGTTCTTGCTAAATTATTTAAGAAGTTCATTAATTTTAATATTATGAGCTTCTTCAGTCGTCAAAAATACCTAATGAAATACAATACGGTTTCCGTAAAGGAAAAGCGACGGGAAATTAACTTTCTTTGTCGCACATATCTGGAACAAGCGGTTGAAAACCTTGGTGAGACTTTCATTGCTGCTCAGCAATTCAAATCTTACTAATGAGCTTGATTCGTTGTATGTTGCTGATTTGAAGGTACACAAATACACTATGGATGAACGCGTGTGTCTGCCTAGATCAAATCAATTTTACCTGAACAGAATATCAATAGCAGCCCATCTTTTTAAGGTTTGAGTGACAAGATGTAGTTTTCAAAGAATTTTTTTTAACAGAATGTAGCTTCTCTGGAATGCCTTACTGATGTGGGTCTTCTTTGATAATTGTAATCCACAAAGCTTTAAAAATAGCGTTCAAAAAATCTTCAAAGAGAATTGATCAGTAGTTAGTAACCTTAGTTAGCATCGTATCTTACGATATTCAGAGATGTTATTCTATTTCTTATACTGAAAAATTATCGGTTCAGGGGGTCTGGACCCAAACCCATCCCCCCTTGTATGCGCCCCTGTTTCCTCCGCATGTAAAATGCTATTTACAGCGCTAGGTATTTAATATACTATTAGGTGTTTCATGGAAGATTTTGATATGCATGATATCAATGTTTTAAAACAATTTTGTAACGTTTGAAAGAGATTATTTCATACGATGATGAAATAGGGTCCTTTAAGGGAATAATTTATTGAAGATTTGGTTGTGAAATTGACGTATTGCATTGCTTATTTTTGTGAGATTAAATTACATTGTTTAGTTTGGAGGTTTATTGACTTAAATCGTCGGCTACAAAGCATTTACGTGTATCTACATTTTAGAAAAATGGAAAGGAAGTTCACAAACTGATTTATTGCGCTTCTAAACAAGCTTGAAAATAAAATTTGTTTATCAATAAATAAAAAAAAACAATTTTTTTGATTATTGCTAGTAACTTTTTTTTAAAAGCTTGTTTAGAGTTGCAATAAATCGTTTTATGATCTTTTTTTTCTAAATTGTAGTTACTCGTAAATGCTTTGTAGCCGACGGTATATATATTCGTATTTTAGGAATACTACAATGGCTTTTCTTCTGAGTCTAAATTAATTAACGTGTACCCCTTGTGTACCCCTCAGTAAGGCTCAGTTTTATTCTTTACTCTAGTTTTAATTTATAATAACGAACTCTAGAAATTCACCAGTAATCCGATAAATAGTTTTGCAGATGATAGTACACTGCACATGATATTCGCCCCCTATCTTCAAAATGCATAAAACGAATAAAGCCTGCCCCGAGAGACACAGCCATAAATGTAAACGAAGACCTAAAAAAAGTAAATTGGGGTAACAAAAATTTAGTCAATTTTAATTCCACCAAAACACATCAATTGATTGTTTTCAGATCAAAGAATTCGAAAATGATATTACAATTAGTATGTGTGACGTGCAAATAGACGAATGTGAAAACGTTCGTTTATTGGGAGTTACAATTTCCAATGACTTACTCTGGAACGATCATATAATGGTAATTGCAAACAGTGCGTCGAAAAAACTCGGCCTTCTCAATAGATGGAACAAATATTTCACTCTGTATAAATTACGCCACATAAGTCCAATATTCGTCTTTGTTTGGAGTATTGTTGTCTAGTTCGGGGCGCTGTACCTGTTTCCATCCTGGCTCTTTCTGACTCTGTACAAGAGCTTACTATGCGAATTGTGGGTGATCAAAATTTAACATCAAATATTGATTCCCTTCAACACTGTTGCTGATCTGTACTGTGGCTGATCTCGTTGTTTTTTATAAATATCGTCACCAGAAGTGCTCGAACGAAATCAGATCCAACAAGCCTCAAACATATTCTTTTTCGGTCAAAAAACAGTCGGTCTTAAACAGTCAAAATGTTGCGATTACTCACTGTTATAGTGACAGAATGCAGTGGGATTTCTTTGTTCGTACATTGCATAAATGGAATGCTTTGCACGAATCAATAGTCTCGAGGACGTTCAATCCACGAAAGCTTAGAAAAAGCGTGCGCCAACACCTCAGAACGCATGTTATTGTGGATCCTAGGTCTTGAAAGGTATCTATGTGTTGTTGTGACACATATTGTAATTCCTATAACGCAACACTTTTTATTAAAAATAATTCTTTGGACGGGGAAGGTTCCCTAACATTTTTTCTGTGTACGCCCCTGGTCTGTTTCTCATGGTTTGGAATGATGTTATAGGACAACGGGTGTTTATAGCAATTTAATATAACTCAAAACCTCGTATTTTTCACGGCAAAAAAATATGGCACCATATCGGCATCTACTTTTATATAGAATACAATTTAAATCATACAAATCAAATAAGCCGTTTTCGAGAAATCGGTGAACATGCATTAAAATAAAACCTACAATGAAACACAAAACCTCCTTCTTTTTTTAAGTTGGCAAAACCTATGATGATTTAATATTATTATTTTCATTTTAAATTAACCAATGCCAATTATAAAAATTGTGTCATCTTTGAATTCTTTATATTAATTATCGATTATAATAATCCTTAAACAAGCAAAGAATTAATTCTTTACATGTAAATACTTACGTGTATTGATTTTTGTAGAGGATTTGCACAACACTGAATACAGCACGTGCCATTAAAATTATTTTTTGTAGGTAATTTAACAAACAATATTTTCTTTTATCACAAAACGCGGTATGACAAAAAATTCAATACATTTTTTTTATTTTTACTCGCTTACAAAATTGAAAATTTTATCTCACAGCACGATTTAATAGTAAACAACCGTAAATATCTATTATCAGCGTTGTCACGATCAACTTTTTATTTAAATATTCAATTAAGGTTATAGCGCTCTGATACAATAGAATTGTAAGACTAATACTATAAAATTCATTAAACGAAAATAAGATAACCCCATCCAAAACCGAATCGTTGTACAAATCACTTCTTTAATTTAAGTTCATTAATAAATTGAACAAATTGTTATTTTATTGATAGGGAGAACTTTTACCACATCCATATTCACAATTTCTACCATTAAACATGTTTTTATATTGAACAGATGTCTATAGTACAGTATGTGTCTGTATACACAAAATTCATTTATATTGTGCTTAAAATTTTCATCCCAGATCTGTTGATCTAACATCACTTTTAAGACATCCGCCATGCGTTTATAAATTTAGTTGATGATTTGCACGTACTTTTTTTATCATAAAAATAATTATTTATATCATAAAATTAATTATTTATTTATTTTTTATCATAAAATTAATGATATAAAAAAACAGTAAAAGTTTTACGAGCTTTTTTCTTATTTTCGTTATTGAATAAATACAAAGATTGACTTTCCTTGTTTTTATTTTACTTGCAAGTTGCAAGTCTAAATAAACATAAATTTTATGATGGAAATTGGAAACAAATATTTATGCTATATTCAATATTGAAAAGGATTTATTGACAGCAAATAAATAATGACGTGGTAATAATGAACTCTAGTTTACAGTTATTATCGTAATTTAATGTTACTTTCATTTTTATTTTATTTTACAAACAATTTGTTAGTTTTAAAACGATTTCAAACGTGTAAAACAGCGTTAAACTTTTTATGTTTCTTTTATTGAGACTTACAATTTTGTATTTGGTTTGACATAATTTAATAAAATAAGTAGTATGGTCAAAATAAAAAAAAATACAACTTATATATTTTAAAATTTTCCACGGGGCACATGCATGCACGGAATGTACATGTACATGAAAAAAGGAAATTGAATCAACAACCGGTACGGAACCAATACGGATTTCAACAAAATTTTTTTTTGTTTGATAGGTTATTAGTTAATCTTTAGAAAAAAATTAATTAAACGTTTTTTAAATTATTTTAAAATTTAAATAATAAAAAAACTTTTTTAAAGATGACGCTAGGATCAAAGATCAATTGAATATTAACTTTCTTTTTTACTTCACCACAATTTTAAATTGTTAAAAATTACATATCCCAAATTTTGTTTTTTCTTTTGTTTGGACCATCCTCTATCTAAATAGCCAATAAAAATTTTGGTGTACGTCTGTGTGTGGGTGGGTGGTTGGTTGGACTTTTTGCCTTTGGCAAATGATACAGGTTCACTTGAAAATGGAAGATCTGGATTCATTTCAGATTTGGACAAAATGGCGGGGGGTCTCCCGAGCACCTCTAAGTTTAAATCTTGAATAACTTCTAATCCCGGACTATGATCTTACTGAAACTCAGTATATAAGGATTTAGTACAGTTTCCAATATTTCTGCATACCAACTTCCGGTTTGTCACTTCCCGTTAAAAAGTTTTTTATCCAGGTGTTTGTATACTGTAGCCTACAATTACAAATCGATTTTCATTAAACGTTGGTAAAAGCGTTCAAGTCACATGAGAAAGATTTTATCAGCTTTTGGAGTTTATTGGATAAAGGGTTTGGGGGTCCACCATACAACATGTGGTTTTTTCCACAATGTTTTTATGTTTGTTGGGAGCATAAAACATTCGTTTGTGAATGAATTTTGATGACGCTTTGAAAAAAGATGCAAACATGTATGACAAGGAACTGATCAGTTTTTAAGCGAAAGTGGACAAAACGGTGTGTCCCTGGAGCACCTGTTTCTTTTAAAGCTCTATAACATTTGCACCTGATAATCGAATTGAATGAAACTTGGTACATGAGCATTTAGTACGGTTCATAATAGTTTTGCATCCCAGCTTCCGGTTTTTCACTTCCGGTAAATTTTTTTTTTGTAAATTTTCAATTTTTTTAGTTTGTTTATACACACTATACAGCCTACAATAATGAAGTGATTATGATGAAACTTATGGAAAAGATTTCAATTAGTGTAAGAAGATAATTACCATATTTTGGGACACATTCATCAAAGTGGCCGGGGGTCTACCATACAACTGCTGACTTTTCACACTTTGTTTTTAAAGTTTGTTGGGAGCATACAGACTTCATTTATTAATCAATTTGAATGACACTTTGGAAAAAGATGGAAACTTAAATGACAAAGAACTGTTTAGTTTTTGGACAATATTGGGATAAGTGGTGCGGGGTCCTCCCAAACACCTGTTTATTGTTTCAATGTTTGTTGGAAGCATACAACATTCGTTCATTAAGTAGTTTTGATGAAACATCGCAAAAAGATGCAAATATGTATGGCAAGGAACTGAATAGTTTTTTTAGCGATAGTAAACAGATTGGTATTGGTCATCCGAGCACCTGTTATTATGGAAGCTCAATAACATCTGTACCTGATAGTCGAATTGGATGAATCTTGGTACATAAACATTTAGTACGGTTTACAACAGTTCTGCCTCCTAGCTTTCGGTTAAATTTTTTTTTTACTTTTTCTCGTACAAAAGAATTTATGTTTGTTGGGATACTACTGGTTTCTTTAATATTTTTATAATTAGAACTACGAAGTCTATAACATTAATTAGCTTTTAATTAAAGTATTTGATGGATATTAGCTCATTGTATATCCAGAACACTATGTTTTCAGAGCTGTGGTGAAGTCAGCCTATGCATCAGCGTCGCAATATTTTTTTTAAATAGTTCTATCCCTACTCTTAAATATGTAAAATTACCAAAGAGGCTTCTTGTGTTTTCTTGAGATATTTAGTTTTGAAGGTTTTTAAACCGACTAAAATTCTAATATGTATATTAGACAATATGTATATTAGACAATTTGCGAAATATAAACAAGTGTTTCTTTTATTAAAAATAAATTTATTATTAATAATGTTTCGCCAAGTGCCAACAGTAACCTCAATAAATACGAACAATTTTTATTAACAAACAATTTTAACCACCGACGTTTGATTAAAATCGTTCGGGCTATTATGAACGATTAACTTGCAAGTAAATAAACATGATTAATGAAATAGGTGTACAGCTATACTTTCAAGCAAACTTCAGTCGATAATTATAAGATATCCTATGTGGCGTAGACAAATAACAAATAACAAATAAATAACAAATAGATGATAGACTGGTTATTTGTCTAATAGTAACCTTGAACTGCATCTTAAATTATGAAAGAAAAATTTTCTGCAAAATTCAGCTGCACCAATATATGTCCAAATCTTAGTGAATCATTTTTTTCACTTATAAAATTTAATTTTTGATATGAAGATAAGAAATTGTGTGATATCAGTTGCCTTACAAATCGCTCAAACGCCTTTCAAATTGCTCTGTGATAACTTTGGAATCGCTGACTAAGGTTTCCAAATTATATTTGTCTGTACTACTCCATTTTTTTAACTTCCCGATATGGGAAGTTATTGTTTTTGGGTCGATTTTCGAAATCGGAATTTTTTTGATATCTTTACGTTTCATGACCTCCTGAAGCTGTTTAGACTATTTTTAACTGGCAGTCTGTATGTGTGTGTGTGTGTGTATGTATGTGTATATCGCTGTGTGGAGAATTTTTGCCCAACGATTTCTCAACAACGAATGGGTCGATTTTAACGAAAATGGTCGCAATCGATGTATCTTGTCGTAACTTAGAGCCCAGTCCTTTTCTAGCGAAATTAAATCGTTTGTTTTTTAGTGGTTTCCAAAAAACTGAAAATCATCTCTTGCAAATATCATGAGATTAATAAATAATGCTATCAAGGTCATGAAGCTTCCATATTGCTTGTCAGCATGTCAGACATTTATAATGACATTTGTATAAACAATTGCTATCTTAGTTTTTGAGATTTTTAACAAAATGTAAAAAAACTACGTGTTATTTTCTTTATGCAAACGAATGATATCTGGATGAAACTTTTGTATGTAAATGAGCTGCAACCGCATCCGGGTTTACTTGAATATCAAAAACCTGAGTTATTTTCTAAATTTGACAAAAAGGTCAGAGGTTCGAGAGTAGATTGCTTGGTCAACTGTTTATTAACTTTCCGATATGAGAAGTTATTGTTTTTGGGTCGATTTTTGAAATCGAAATTTTTATAATATCTTTACGTTTCAAGACCACCTGAAGCTGTTTAGGCTATTTTTAGCTGGCAGTATGTAGTGTGTGTGGGTATGTGCGTGTGTATCATCGTATGTGGACAACCATTTGTCCAACGCTCTCTCAACAACGGATGATCCGATTTCAACTTCAATGGTCACAATCGATATATCTTGGTGTAACCTACAGCCCAGTCTTTTTCTAATGAAATCAGTACATTTATTTTTTAGGGGTTTCCAAAAAACTGAATATCATCTCTTGCAAGTATTACTAGAATAAATAATGCTATCAAGATCATTTGCTATCCTCCCATTTTGTTTTTCATCATGTCAGCCATTTATAATGACATTTGTATAAACAATTGCTATCTTACTTTTTGAGTTTTTTTAAGAAAATTTGAAAAATATGCGTTATTTTCATTACTCAAACGCATGAAAACTTGATGAAACTTTTGAATTAAAATGAGCCGCAAACGCATCCGGTTTTATTTGAATATGGAAAATGTGCTATTGTGAATCAGCTATTTTCAAAATTTGGCAAAGGATTCAGGGAGGATGTCTGTGGTTCGTTGAACAACTGTTTTTTTAGACTTCTCAGTTTTGACATTTAATTTTGTTGAAACTTAGAGCATAAGGTTTTTGTAATGTTTATAGTCGTTTTGCAACTTGTTCGAGATTTCTTCTCTCAACCCCCTCTAAGGAACATCTGAAATAATTAGCTAACCGCTATAGTTTTCGTTCAATCTTTACAACATTGTCTATAACCGTGAATTTTTTCAATATTTCGCTTCTGTAATGTTCGAAGATAAAGAGTGGGAGAGAAACAAATTTTCACATTTTTATAAATAAGTCAGAAACCGTGTTTTCGAAAAATACAAAAAAATTATTTTGAACTACAAAAAAAATCACCTTCCATATGAAACCCCACTTGTCCAAGTCAAAAATATTTTTTTTCAAAATTTCTACTCGCAACCCCCTCCAAAGAACAATTGAAATTATAACGACCAAAAAAAATTTTTCATATTTTTATTGCCAACTTCCTACAACCGTGAATTTTTTAAAATTGTTCCTTTGTTCGCAGATAAGTGGGGGGGACAAAACTAAAATTTCTCTTTTTCTAAAATAAGTCCATTACTGTGCTTTCGAAAATTAGAAAAAAAACTGTTTTAGACTAGAAAAAAAATAACCTTTCATATGATACCCCCCACTTGACATGACCAAAAATAGTTTGTTTTCGTAATTTTTACTCTCAACCCCCTCCAATGAACATTTGAAATTATAACAACCAAGGATTGGATTTTTGGATTTTTTTTGGATTGGATTTTTTTTGATTTTTTTAAACCAAACTCGATTCCTTAAAACAAACTTTTGTTTTACTATCTCCTTATCAATGTCCATAAAATATTGATAAAAAATAATATTTGAAATTTTCTTGTTGTCAGTAGGCGTGGACAAATACATTGAATAACTGTAAAAAATTTCAAGTTGATAGCACTTATAGTTTTTGAGAAAATCGATTATGTAGAAATTCGGACGGACACCGAAGTCTTACCAATAGGGTACCGTTTTTACTTTTTCAAAGTACGAAACCCTAAAAATGGTGTTATTGTATGATAAAAATCGAAAAAATTTTAGCAACGTTGACAAAGTAGACATTAAGTAGACTCCACCGTTAGTTTTTTTTAAATATATGGTGCAATGAAAATCTTCTTTCCAGTGTAACCAAAAGATGAAAATATGACGATTAATTGCAAGTCTTAGAAAGGGAATTTCAATTTATTAAAGTTTTAAGAAAATATCTTTATGTTACCTATTTAACTTAACGGGAAGTTCTTGGCGTGGCCGCTATGGTCACACCCTACCCTACTAGTTTTTTTTATTTTTACAGCTCCAGAGTTTTCAAAGTCATTTGCATTAGTTTTATAAACGGTTGATATTTGTAGAGAAAGAAGCATCGCACATCGATGTTAAGCAGTTTATTGTTTTATTATTTTCACACAACGATTTTAAGTACATCCTTGTAATTATTTAATTCTTAATTTTTAAGGATACAACCCTTTGGTTGACGTTGCTCGAACATTAATTTCATATTAGAATGTACGACAATCATTTTGTTGATATCCAATTCCTAATTTAATAGTTTTGGTGTAGTTTAATAAATTTGTCCATCGTATTTGTCAACTCCAAATATTTTTCTCTAAGGTTGACAACATAAGTAACTTCCGCATTTGTTGGTTATCATTCCCTTCTCTAACAGTGATAACATTTTATGATTCAGGCATTATGCGGCTGATATCGTTTTCTTCATAAAACGTTTTCAATTTATTTTTTAATTGTGGGATAACAAATGTTTGCTGAAATTGGACAAATAGTCTTGGAGTATGAATGAACACATATTACGCTGGAGTTTTCACTTTTATTTAACAGTGTGGTTTCTTAAATCTTCCCCAAAGATGTTCTGAATCTCTTGATATGACATTTTTAGTGACAATAATGATAATATTTTCCTTTATCACTGTTCATGTTATAATCCAGATCGTCGTGCACTTTTAAAGCGAAAGGTTGTGGTTGTATTTAGTTTCCTTTTTTGAGTGGTTGTTTCATTTATAATTTCTCTAGTCAAATATGCATTTTTATATTTTATTTAAAAGAAATTATTAATTTACATTAAAGTGATAAGTAAAAAAAATTTGTGTGGCAATTTAGTAAAAAAATAAATCAATATTATACATATCTACTTTTTAGGTAGATTTCATATAAAAATATGTGCTTCATCTCGGAATTTCGGAAAAATTTTGGTGCCAAACGACTATATATGATAAGCGGAGACGGAAAATCAAAATGAACTAGTAGGGTAGGGTGTGACCATAGCGGCCACGCCAAGAACTTCCCGTTAAGTTAAATAGGTAACATAAAGATATTTTCTTAAAACTTTAATAAATTGAAATTCTCTTTCTAAGACTTGCAATTAATCGTCATTTTTTCATCTTTTCGTTACACTGGAAAGAAGATTTTCATTGCACCATATATTTAAAAAAAAACTAGCGGTGGAGTCTACTTAACATAAAGTCTACTTTTTTAACGTTGCTAAATTTTTTTCGATTTTTCTCAAACAATATCACCATTTTTAGGGTTTCGTACTTTGAAAAAGTAAAAACGGTACCCTATTGGTGAGACTTCGGTGTCCGTCCGAATTTCTACATAATCGATTTTCTCAAAAACTATAAGTGCTATCAACTTGAATTTTTTACAGTTATACAATGTATTTGTCCACGCCTACTGACAACAAGAAAATTATAAATATTATTTTTTATCAATATTTTATGAACATTGATAAGGAGATAGTAAAACAAAAGTTTGTTTTAAGGCATCGAGTTTGGTTTAAAAAAATAAAAAAAAATCCAAATATTTCTAAAAGACATTTCAATGAATTATCGACTGCTTAGTTTTTAAGGAGCTGGGCTGTAGGACTGGGCTGTAGGTTACGCCAAGATATATCGATTGTGACCATTGAAGTTGAAATCGGATCATCCGTTGTGAGAGAGCGTTGGACAAATTTGTGTCCACATACATACATACTGCCAGCTAAAAATAGCCTAAACAGCTTCAGGAGGTCTTGAAACGTAAAGATATTATAAAAATTTCGATTTCAAAAATCGACCCAAAAACAATAACTTTTCATATCGGGAAGTTAATAAACAGTTGACCAGGCAATCTACTCTCGAACCTCTGACCTTTTTGTCAAATTTAGAAAATAACTCAGGTTTTTGATATTCAAGTAAACCCGGATGCTGTTGCAGCTCATTTACATACAAAAGTTTCATCCAGATATCATTCGTTTGCATAAAGAGAATAACACGTCGTTTTTTCACATTTTGTTAAAAATCTCAAAAACTAAGATACCAATTGTTTATACAAATGTCATTATAAATGTCTGACATGGTGACAAACAATATGGAAGCTTCATGACCTTCATAGCATTATTTATTAATCTCATGATATTTGCAAGAGATGATTTCAGTTTTTTGGAAACCACTAAAAAACAAATGATTTAATTTCGCTAGAAAAGGACTGGGCTCTAAGTTACGACAAGATACATAGATTGCGACCATTTTCGTTAAAATCGACCCATCCGTTGTTGAGAAAGCGTTGGGCAAAAATTCTCCACACAGCGATATACACATACATACACACACACACACACACACATACAGACTGCCAGCTAAAAATAGTCTAAACAGCTTCAGGAGGTCATGAAACGTAAAGATATCATAAAAATTCCGATATCGAAAATCGACCCAAAAACAATAACTTCCCATATCGGGAAGTTAAAAAAAAATTTATATATATATATATATATATATATATATATATATATATATATATATATATATATATATATATATATATATATATATATATATATATATATATATATATATATATATATATATATATATATATATATATATATATATATATATATATATATATATATATATATATATATATATATATATATATATATATATATATATATATATATATATATATATATATATATATATATATATATATATATATATATATATATATATATATATATATATATATATATATATATATATATATATATATATATATATATATATATATATATATATATATATATATATATATATATATATATATATATATATATATATATATATATATATATATATATATATATAACGATATGAGGTATAACAGAATTATCCGGCACTCTCACGGTCGCACTTTTCGACCTACACCAAAAATATTATGTGTGAATATTACGGCAAACAATCTCTTGGACAAGTTCGCGAACTGGCCATATCGGGGTACCATTTAAGCGGCTAGAGCCTTAAAAGTCGAATAATCTAAGACGTTATAACTTCCGTTTGAATCATAATGGTTAAATAAAATTGATAAATATTGAATATTTAAACTATTTTTTATCATTTTTTCCAAAATGAAAACCTCAGCGCAAAAGGTTCCTGAAAAATCAGCTGTTTTAAAAGTGTACTGAACTTTGTTGTCCTCGATATAGATGAAAATAACCAAGCTTACAAATGAAAACCTTCCAAAACATAAATACGTAGATAAATCTATCCAAAACTTAAAAAATAAATTGTTTAAGTTCAGAGGTTGAGACCCTGGGTCGGTTAAAACAAAAACAAACCCAAACGTCCATTTCTTCATCATTTTTGAGTTTCTTTTGCTTAAACTCATATTTTCTTTTAGATTAACTTTTCAACTATAATCTCAGAAATTTTCAGCTTTCTATCCCTAGAGGCTCCAATTTTATAAGCTTAAACAAAAAACCTTTTACATATCTTACAAAGCCTAATATATGTGAAAATTAAAAAAATGAAAATTTATGTAAAATTAATATTGAATTTTGTTTTAGTTTTGTTGACATTTACTTGCAAATACTATTCGAACAAATTGATAGATCTTTGTGCGATAGGCGTTCAAAAGGATCTATATATGAAAAACATTTTACTGAGCTATTATATAATTTACCAACCGAATAATTAGTTAGTGTTAATTAAACAGTAAAATTAAGCATGTAAATTCCTATAAAAATAACAGATATGTATAAACTTTAATAAAACATGTGTTAATATCACACAGCGTTTAAAAAAATTCATATTTAATAACATAAAACCATAATGATCACCCCCAAATCTAATTAACCAAATTTTTGTTCTTCATGGTTATTTAGATATTGTATATATAAAAGAAAAATTGCGAAGATTGCATTTGTATGCAATTTTTCAATTTATTTGTATTGTTTTTATTTTGAATTTTTGTTTTGTATTCAAATTGCATATAGAACCAATTACATATGTTATTAGGAATTTTGTTTTGTTTTTGAAAAATTAAACGATTATGTGGGTGATTTGGGAAACTATTTTATATGTATTTCGGAAACGATCTTGGTATTGTATAACAATAGATAACTAAATAAAACAATGCGCGTATGGAAAATGTTTAATAGGTGATGAAAATTTTAATATGTATATATGTATGGCGTTGCGTTAGATGTATAATTGCGAAGATTGCATTTGTATGCAATTTTTCAATTTATTTGTATTGTTTTTATTTTGAATTTTTGTTTTGTATTCAAATTGCATATAGAACCAATTACATATGTTATTAGGAATTTTGTTTTGTTTTACGTAGATTTCATATATTAGGTAGATTTCATATATGCCAAACGACTATATATGTAAAGCGGAGACGGAAAAACAAAAAAAAAAATTATACATATATATATATATATATATATATATATATATATATATATATATATATATATATATATATATATATATATATATAACGATATGAGGTATAACGGAATTTAGTGGCACTCTCACGGTCGCATTTTTCGACCTAGACCAAAATTTTTTTCTGAGCGCATTGCGGCAAAAAATTTCTTGGATAAGTTCGACAACTGGCCATATCCGGGTACAGGTTAAGAGTCTAGAGCCTTGAAACTGTCAAAAACAAAGCGTTATAACGGCCCTTTGGGGCAAATTATGTAAAAAAATTTATAAATATTAATTATTTGAACATATTTCTATCATTTTTTAAAAAGCCAGATATCTGCAATAAAAGGTTCTTTAGCTATCTGCAATAAACTGTGTGAAGTACAACGGCATTTTGCGGCACTTTCACGGTCGCATTTTTTCACTTACGCTAAAAATATTTTCTGGGTATGTTGCGGCAAACAGTTTCCTGAATATGTTTGACAATTGGCCATATCGGGGTACAGGTTAAGTGCTTAGAGCCCAAAAACTGTATAAAATATTGTTTATTTTTAAAGTTTGTTTAATACTTCTGTTTTTAATTAGTGTTTTTTATAAAGTAATCTGATAAATCCGATTCTAATTGCACACATAACTGTCTGATCCCGAAATCTACCTATTTCTAGCGGATATACCTGCCGCTCGGACTTTTTTTATGATACACCGTTTAGTTTTAATAATCGTGACGCGAGTCGAGTGATTTTAAGGATTACATATTTATAAGTTCAAGTTTACATGTTATTTATTGTTTGATGTTAATTAGTTTTACTGTTAAATTGTGTTTAAAATAAAATTCATAAAGTGAACCGTGAACCATATAACATAAAATATAAACAAAGTTATGTTAACAATTATTAAATCTATAACGCCACTTCCTTATCCTAAAAAATACCAATAAAATTAATAACCACACACAAACAAAACCACAAAAACAATAATGAAATAAAAATACAACTGCAACCATACACATATGCAACTTAAAACAAATGAAGCGTTAGTTTCTTAATATTAATGCTTCCCAAATATTTTCTTCCGTTTTATTCCCGAGACGATTAAGGTGTTAAGAGGAAGTAGCATATATTAACCTTTTCCAGTTGACTTTGAAGGTATAATACTCTAGGCTAGCTGGAGGGTGAATGGTTTTTCCTCTGGTCACTTTTCTTGTTTCCTGTTGTTTATCTGATTATAATTTCAGTCCTCTTTTTTGGTTCTACCATAACAATTATCATCAACAGTTTCAGATTTAAAAAATTTTTTTTTTCAATTCCAGCTTGCGGAATTTATTGAAACAAATAATGGATTCATTTATGTAAAATCCACTTTACAAATATTAAGTGTCTAAAGGCTAATCATAGGCTAATCATTATTTAATTTAAACAAACCAGCGGTTCTGCCACTGGAGGAAACGCAATTCTGCAGTCTCGGCGACCTTAACATACCAAATCAAAAACTATACCCTACTAGATAGACTATTTCAAAATCGCAGTATAGTACTCTATATTAGAAACGACGTTCCCTTCTCTTTTCCGACTAATCTTTTTACTCCTCATCTTTTAGATCTATTTCTTTCTACTCACCTCGATAAATACAGAATAATGGTGGATCCACCTGGCTCATCTGATCACTGCCTGGTTAGGGCAGAATTCAAAACAAATCCTTCTACAATAGACAGTACTCCACCACCACGAACTTTATGGTATTATAGGAATGCGAACCGGGGTGCTATGAACAACTTTTAGACTCATCTCAACTGGGCTAGATTATTTGCTCATAAAAACATAAATGGAATTGCGCTGCGAATAACATCAACCATTCGATCAGCTATGGAACGCTTCATTCCAACATCCATTCAGAAACTGAAGTCCGGAAACAACTCATGGTTTATGAAGCATGCCGACTAGCAATTGACTCCAAACGGAATGCCAAACGGTCGTCTACCTGAAAACCCGTTACAAAATTAGACAAATTCTGGACAGTAATAACAACCCTAAATCTTTCTGGTCATTTGCTGGCTTGATCCAAAGAAATTTTATGGGTAAAAAAACATCACAAGTTCTTCCTCGCAAATCACGCAATATAATTGACTCCACGTCCAAACAAAAAGCTGATCTTTTAGCTTCTCACTTTGCAGCCGCCTCACAACTGCCAGCTTCTAATCAGCTGCCGCTTTCCCTCTCAATTCGCTAATACTCTATGAAACAGGTCTATTTTCGCAGCCAAATTGTTTCAAAGATCCTTAAAGAACTAAAGGTGAATAAATCAGTGGATCCAGAAGGTATACCAGCCATCGTGCCTAGAAATTGCCATCAATATTTAGCAAAACCGTTATCTAGACTATTCCACCTTTCTATGATAACTTGCCCTTTTCCATCATCCTGAAAAACCACAATTGTCCACCCAATTCCAAAAAAAGGAAATAAAACCGACCTTGCTAACTATAGGCCGATTGCTATAGTCTCCATACTTTCTAAAGTATAATGGAGCCACTAACAAATTTTCATCTACTGAACTTCTTGGAGGATTGCAATTTACTGTCAGATCGCCAATATGGATTTCGAAGAGGCAGATCTGCTAGTGGTGTATTTGACTGACTTATGGAACCGTAATGTTGTTAATAAAGGTGAAACGCAAATAGTCGCTTTAGATATTTCTAAAGCCTGTGATCATGTTTGGCATAAGTCACTGTTTGTAAAACTAACGGCAATTGGCATTGCAAGCTCCCTAGTCTCCTGGATTTAGAGCTTTCTGAAGGACCGCATAATACAGGTAGTTGTCGATGGAGCAACTCCCATATTCTGGACGCTGGCGTTCCTCAAGGATCCGTTTTTTCTCCCTCTCTATTCTTGATTTTCATAAACGATCTTTTGCTATCCACTCTTAATCCAGTTCATTCGTACGCGGATGATAGTACCTTATCCTCTGGGTACAATTTCTGCAGCCGTGCCATTATCAATTCAATAACAGTTGCATTAAAACGAGATGAAATGATGTCGTCTTTGTCACAGGACATCAATATCATCCTTAAATAGGGGAAAACTAACCGGGTCGAATTCAATACATCTAGATTTTAAGATTTTCTTTACACACATAAACGCGACAGACCGGACTTTTCACCTTGCATTGATGCTTCCCCAATTAACAACTCTCTATCGACTCATATGGTCGGTCTTGAAGTAGATTCCAAACTTTCTTGGAAAGACCATATTTACTCAACAGCTAAAAACGCAGCTAAATGTTTAGGCTATCTAAGAAGAAGTAAATTCTACTTTAATCCTTCTGAATTGCTGATTATCTATAAATCTTTTATAAGACCCCATATGGAATATAATTCCCATGTACGGGCAGGGGCATCAAAAACTCATTTAGTCGCATTAGATAGAATTCAAAACCAGGCATGCAAGTTAATTGATGACGTCAATATAACAAACTCTCTGGATTCCCTCGATCATAGACGCAATATAGGAGCCTTCTGTGTAATTTATAAATACTATTATGGTTAGTGCTCAGCTGAGATAAAAGCGGTAATGCCTCTACGAAATCAGTTCTCGCGCATAACTCATATAGCAACAAACTCCCATGAGCACTCGCTTGAACCGTTCTTTGGCCAAACTGAGCAATATATCTCGTCTTTTTTCCCACGAACGACCGCTTTATGGAATTCTCTAGAATCCGCTGTTTTTCCGCCTAGTTACAACCTCCAAAAATTTAAGCTTTATATAAAGAACCTTACTCTCTCAAAAGATGCTTTTATTTCTCGACGTTTTAGACCTACTGATTCTAAAAAAGCAAAAAAAAAATGTATGTCTGTCTGTCGGCCGTCCGGCCGTCCGTCACAACCTACGCTGCAGGGAAAACCGCTGGAGGGATTTCAAAAATTGTTTTTTCTAAAAATAGGTATACTCAAGGGACAGGTCCGAAAGGACGCTGTGTTTGATAACTGTACCGGAAGTGTGTCAAAAAAATCATTATGTGTGTCAAAAATAGCAAATGTTCATATTTTTGGCTTAAAAAACGTTCATTTTAAGTGATTTCGAGTAGGAACATTGAATTTGGAGAAATCTTGATGGTCGGAATTGGTATGTGAGATCAAAAAGTAGATTATTGCATTATAAGTTTGTCAAAAAATGTTGTCAAGTGTGTCAAAAGAAAGATTTTTATTTATTTTTTTACCTAATTTTTTGGAAAAAAATCAAATTAATTGTTTGTTTGAAATGAGATTTTATTATTATTATTGAGAATTATGGCATTATAAGTTTGTCAAAAAAAAAATGTCAAGTGTTTCAAAAAATGATTTTATTTATTTTTATAGAGAATTTTTTTGAAAAAAAATGTAGCTGTTTTTATGACGTAAATGTAATTGAAATTGAATTGGACATGGAAATTTTTGAATTATAGTTTTAGTTATAGTTTTTGAAATATTTTTGGAATTTTGAAAAAGTTTGTATTTTTGATTTTGTAATAATTTTTGCAATAAATTTAGAATTTCGGAAAAAGTTTTAATTTTTGATTTTGTAAGAATTTTTGGAATATTTTTAGAATTTTGAAAAATTTTTAATTTTTAATTTTATTATAATATTTGGAATTTTGAAAAAATTTTCAATTTTTAATTTTGTAATAATTTTTGCAATATTTTTAGAATTTTGGAAAAAGTTTGAATTTTTAAGAATTTTTGGATTATTATTGGAATTTAGAAACAGTTTAAATATTTGATTTCATTCTAATTTTTGGAATATTTTTGGAATTTTGGAATAAGTTTGTATTTTTGATTTTGTAATAATTTTTGCAATAAATTTAGAATTTCGGAAAAAGTTTTAATTTTTGATTTTGTAAGAATTTTTGGAATATTTTTACAATTTTGAAAAATTTTTAATTTTTAATTTTATTATAATATTTGGAATTTTGAAAAAATTTTCAATTTTTAATTTTGTAATAATTTTTGCAATATTTTTAGAATTTTGGAAAAAGTTTGAATTTTTAAGAATTTTTGGATTATTATTGGAATTTAGAAACAGTTTAAATATTTGATTTCATTCTAATTTTTGGAATATTTTTGGAATTTTGACAAAAGTTTCAATTTTTGATTTTGTTATAATTGTTGCAATATATTTAGAATTTTGAAAAAATAGAATTTTTAATTTTATATATATACACCTATCCCCCGCTTTACACGGCACTCATTTAACACGTTTTCGACTTTACACGGTTTTTGAAATCAAAATTTCAAAAAAAAAAAAACTAATTTTGGTATTTTAATTAAACCTTCTGGTATACTACTTATGATCATATACATACAGGTTGTAATTAAAATAAGAAACTTGTAACAAAAAAACGCTTTTTAGGGTTCAAAGGAAAATTTTGTAAATATATGTTGATGTATATCAGCAAAGGGTTGTAAGGGATTCTCTATGTGAATCAGTTGATTTTAAGCAATAGATCGTAATTAGCTAGATACAAAATGCGTAGGTACAATTATAGAATTTGGCTGCTAATCAGGTTTTTAATACTAAAGAGTGATTAAGCTTAGGTGGCAAATCGGCCTGGTTAAAAGGAAGAAACAAATCTTTCCATTTATTGGAATGCCAATACAAAAGCTTGGGATACAGCCACATTGTAAATTGATTTGTCTTATAACTCTTACGTACCAGAAGTAAAATAGTATTTAATCAAAATAATATTTAAGGTTCTTTTTTAACTGGACAATGCTCCATGTGACCCCCAAGATTTGCGGCTTACAAATGGATAAATTGTATTTCTACTCAAAATTAAAACGTCTTTATTGCAACCATTATACCAGAAGATAATTTCGACATTCAAGGCAAAGTATATTTCAAGCACCCTTAGGTATATTTTGGATAAATTGGAAAATGAACTGTCTTTTAATGCTAATGCTTGGAAAAGGTTTACAATTTTAGATTGCGTTAATCATATAGGAATGCCATATCATAAGATTAAAACATCAACGCTCCTTGTGAGTTGAAAATTAATGTGGGCTGATGTTGTTGATGGTAATAGTTATACAGAATATCTTTGGAGCAATATTATTCTGAGACAATTGAGTTGGCTTGTGCATTGGGTGGAGAAGGTTTGAAAACTTAGCTGTGTCAAGTTTTATTGGCCTAATAGCATACCAAGAATTAGATGGAGATGATTTAAATAAAAGGACCAGTAAAATAAACAAAAGCAACATTGATATTGAAGCTGACTGCAGATGAATATGAGCCGAAACCATTCCCTGCAAATAGCAGCCATTCGTGAGAGACTGAAAGTAAATAATGCAACTGAAAGTAAATAATGCAACTACTTTCAACAACATGATCCGAATGTTGAACAAGCTCTCCGATTTCTGCGAACTGTCAACGAATTTTCAAGTCAATATGAAGATTTAACTAAAAACAAAGCACAATTATTAATTACAAATTTAACTTCCAACTGAATCAAGTTAAGTTAGGTTTGATTTAGGTCAACATGCTAGTATGTGCATACATAATTACTTTTTATTTTTTGTGAATTTCTTATGGGTTATGTTGCATGTTTCCTATTGAAAATCAATTGAGCTGTTATGTCGATATCTTATATGTGATTAAATTGGTACTTTTATGTTTTACCGACTCTGTTTGTCGCCCAAGAAATGACCAAAAACCCACGTTTTTCGTTTAACACGGTTTTCCATACAAAATTTATATTTTCGATTAACACGTTTTTATCAGGAACGTATCTACCGTGTAAAACGGGGGATAGGTGTATTTAGAATTTTGAAAAAAGTTTCAATTTTCTGATTTTGTAAGAATTTTTGGAATATTTTTATAATTTTGAAAAATTTAAAATTTTTGATTTTGTTATAATTTTTGGAATTTTGAAAAAAGTTTCAATTTTTGATTTTGTAATAATTTTTGCAATATTTTTAGAATTTTGGAAAAGTCTAAATTTTTAAGAATTTTTGGAATATTATGGGAATTTAGAAAAAGTTTAAATATTTGGTTTTAGTCTAATTTTTAGAATATTTTTGGAATTTTGAAAAAGTTTGATTTTATTTAATTTAACAATATTTTTGGAATTTTGATTATGATTTTCCGGCAACGTATTGAGTTTTGTGTTAGCAACGTGTTAGTTTTGTAATAAATTTTTAAAATAAAATACTAATACTTTTAAAATAAAATACTACTCTAAAATACTTGTACTTTAACAAAAAGTTATGTTTGATATACATCGCTGCCCAAAACTAAAAACCATGTGCTCATAAAAGTTTTTTGCCGAAAACTATATCAAAATCCTTAACCCAGACCGAAGTTTTGATATTTCAGAGCTGTGAGATTTCAGCCCCTCCATATTTTCTTATTCAAACTAGCTTAGATTCAAACTAATTTTATAAAGAATGAATTACTCAATACTTTTAGAAACTCTATTTAGTTTCTGTGTTTAAATAAACATATTATATCTTTTCAAGCTATAGTTACAGGAATATACATATAATACTAAAAATTAGGAAAACTAAGAAAACTTGCAGTTTTAATATAAAATCTATATCTATAAATCAATTATGTTGCAGAATTAAAATTGTTTTATGGAAAATTAAATTATTATTTCCAAATTTTGAGATTTGACTTATTTTTTCAAAACTGGAATAACTTGATGCAAACTGCACCAATATTCGTGGTTTATAACTTTAAAGAAGGGATTTAATTATAGGCAACAAAAAATTAAAATAAATTTATTTTTTTTTTTCAAAATTAATGACGTTGAATATGGAAAAATAAAAAAAACTCATCGTTTTTTCCAATTTTTTTCGAGTGTAGCTTCCAGAATCCAAAAAATTTGAAAATGTCTATTAGCATATTTACTAAGCGCTTGTTTCTTTTAAACATATATTCAATTCGTTTGTTTTGTAAAATATGAGATCCAAAAACCGGAATAACATTTTTGATTACCGAAAAAATTGATTTTCGTAAATGTCTCAAACACAAGAGTTTAGGTAAAAAAATGAACACGATATTCGTGTTTGATTCAGGGCGATTTGTCTTGTCAACTATAGTGATATCAAACAAGATAATTGAAAACGAAAAAACGGAAATTGACAGACCGAAAGTGGCAAACCATCGATTATCAATTTGTGATAAAATTTTTTACAGTGGCTTTAATTCTTTAAATTTTGGTACTAAATCTTCTATCCCACCTATCATTGATGGTGACTTAATCGTTACTGACCCTGCAAAGAAAGTTACATTGTTCACAACATGCTTTGCCTCAAATTTGTCAGTTTTGGCAGTTCCTTAAGAAATACCCCAAATCAGGTCTTCAGGATTTAACATCGAAAAACTTCATTTCGAAGTCAAAATTTTTGCAAAACTTTTAAGAAGTTTAAACAACAACAAAGTCTCTGGTCATTCTAAAAATATTATCAAAAGAACGAGTAGTTTATCACTATATTTCATTATTATAGAAAAGTACAAGGTATATTTCTTTAATAATGAAATGCAACGATAAGCAAAATATGCTTGGCGTGTGCAAGCGAGCACCGGTAAGCAAATAATATATTTGACATGTGCAGTGTCAAATATATATGCTTAGCTCGTAAATCCATTCGAAATAAAAAAAAGTCCGAGCGGCAGGTATATCCGCTAGAAATAGGTAGATTTCGGGATCAGACAGTTATGTGTGCAATTAGAATCAGATTTATCAGATTACTTTATAAAAAACACTAATTAAAAACAGAAGTATTAAACAAACTTTAAAAATAAACAATATTTTATACAGTTTTTGGGCTCTAAGCACTTAACCTGTACCCCGATATGGCCAATTGTCAAACATATTCAGGAAACTGTTTGCCGCAACATACCCAGAAAATATTTTTAGCGTAAGTGAAAAAATGCGACCGTGAAAGTGCCGCAAAATGCCGTTGTACTTCACACAGTTTATTGCAGATAGCTAAAGAACCTTTTATTGCAGATATCTGGCTTTTTAAAAAATGATAGAAATATGTTCAAATAATTAATATTTATAAATTTTTTTACATAATTTGCCCCAAAGTGCCGTTATAACGCTTTGTTTTTGACAGTTTCAAGGCTCTAGACTCTTAACCTGTACCCGGATATGGCCAGTTGTCGAACTTATCCAAGAAATTGTTTGCCGCAATACGCTCAGAAAAAAATTTTGGTCTAGGTCGAAAAATGCGACCGTGAGAGTGC